>JAJPUD010001338.1:260943-277339 GCA_023553655.1 Myrmecobius fasciatus
TCCTATACTCTCTAGTGTTTTTAATAGGAAAGGGTGTTGGATTTTGTCAAAGGCTTTTTCTGCATCTATTGAGATAATCATATGGTTTTTGTTAATTTGGTTATTAATATAATTAATTATGCTGATAGTTTTCCTAATATTGAACCAGCCCTGCATCCCTGGTATAAATCCTACTTGGTCATAGTGTACTATCCTGGGGATGACTTTCTGTAATCTCATTGCTAAAATCTTATTTAAAATTTTTGCATCAATATTCATTAGGGAAATTGGTCTATAGTTTTCTTTCTCTGTTTTTACCCTACCTGGTTTAGCTATCAGCACCATATCGGTCTCATAGAAGGATTCTGGCAGTATACCTTCTGTCCCTAATTTCTCAGATAGTTTGTGTAGTATTGGAATTAATTGTTCTTTGAATGTTTGGTAGAATTCACATGTAAATCCATCTGGCCCTGGAGATTTTTTCTTAGGGAGTTGGTTAATGGCTTGTTCTATTTCTTTTTCTAATATGGGACTATTTAAATAATTTATATCCTCTTCTGTTAACCTCGGCAATCTATATTTTTGTAGATATTCCGCCATTTCATTCAGATTTTCAAACTTACTGGCATAAAGTTGGGCAAAGTAACTCCTAATTATTGCTTTAATTTCCTCTTCATTGGAGGAAAGTTCTCCCTTATCATTCTTGAGACTAACAATTTGATTTTCCTCTTTCCTTTTTCTTATCAAATTAACTAAAGGCTTATCTATTTTGTTAGTTTTTTCATAGAACCAACTCTTAGTTTTATTTATTAACTCAATAGTTTTCTTATTTTCGATTTTATTAATTTCTCCTTTTACTTTTAGAATTTCCAATTTGGTATTTAATTGAGGGTTTTTAATTTGTTCTTTTTCTAGTTTTTTTTAATAATAAGCCCAATTCATTGATCTTTTCTTTCTCTATTTTATGCAAATAAGCATCTAGAGATATAAAATTGCCCCTTATAACAGCTTTGGCCGTATCCCACAAATTTTGGTATGTTGTCTCCTTATTGTCATTCTCCTGGATGAAATTATTGATTGTGTCTATGATTTGCTCTTTCACCCATTCATTCTTCAGGATTAGATTATTTATTTTCCAATTAACTTTTGGTTTATTTTCTCCTGGCCTTATATTGCATGTGATTTTTATTGCATCATGATCTGAAAAGGATGCATTTACTATTTCTGCCTTTCTGCATTTGATTTTAAGGTTTTTATGCCCTAATACATGGTCAATTTTTGTATAGGTTCCATGGACTGCTGAGAAAAAAGTAAACTCTCTACTGTCTCCATTCAACTTTCTCCATAGATTTATCATACCTAACTTTTCTAACAATTGGTTTATCTCCCTAGTTTCTTTCTTGTTTATTTTGTAGTTTGATTTATCTAATTCTGAGAGAGCAAGGTTGAGATCCCCCACTAGTATCGTTTGGCTGTCTATTTCTTCTTGCATCTCTCTTAATTTCTCCCCTAGGAATTTGTGTGCTATTGCACTTGGTGCATATATATTTAGTATAGATATTGCTACATTATCTATGGTACCCTTTAATAAAATATAGTTTCCTTCCTTATCTCTTTTGATTAGATCTATCTTGGCTTTTACTTGATCTGAGATAAGGATTCCGGCACTTAATTTCTTACCTGATTTGACATATATTGTCTTCCCTATTGGCATGTGAGCCAATTGAAAACAGGAAGTGATACTTTTCTATTTGTATAAAAAAACACAGTGATATGTACATAGCAAGAACATACATATTATTAATATTTTATCATTCATTCACATACAAAGGGAGCCCTGGGAAATTCTGACTATCTATTGTTGAGGTTCTTTACTATTTTTGTTTCATGGACCCTTTCTCAAAATAATATTTTTACTTTCATTTATTATTTATATAATTTAAAAAATTACATGTAAGGACAGTTTTTGACATTAATTTAAAAAAACTGAATTTTGGATTCCCCTCCTTTCCTCATCTCCTCCTATCTGAGACAGTAAACAAGTTGATGTTATATATTGTTATTATATGTTGTTGCTTATACTAATAACAAAAAGAGATGTTAAATTTCATTTAAAGATATTGAAAATTAAAAAAAAAATTCCTTTCCAAGCTCATAGGAACTAATATCTGTTTGTTGACCTCAGATTAAGAATTCCTAATAGTTAGGAAAGCCCTTTTTAATTTATACACTGCAAAAGAGTAGTAAACATGTTTGGTGGCATAGATTTCCCTTACTCTATTGAATCACTTCTTTTCCCCCTAATGTGCTCAGACAACTAATAAATTGGTAGACTATATTCTTTACACATTTCAATCAAAATAGAGGAAGATGCTTCAGAGCACAGATGAACAATGTTTAGCTTTTATATGCCTTTTTCCTTTCCTTTTATTGTCACCACAAGATGGCATTGTGATGATTCAAATGCTACAAAATAGGCATTATCTTTTTCTTGTTCTTAGTTCAATAGCTTGAAGCAATAACAGAAACCACTTTAAATAGATACTTGATAATGCAATAGGAACATGCCCTTAAATGGTATTAATGGGCATAGCTGTAGTTTTCCAGATGGGTCACCTCCAGTCAGAGTGGAATCACTCTCTGCAAGATTTTTATAATTTCTCACCTAACAACTCATTCTACTTTCCCCCTTCTCTTTTCTTCCCTTTTGGCTGGAGGATATTGAAGATTGTCTTTCTTTAGTGTCAGTTGCTAGATGATGACCAGCTGAACAGCTTTGGGGGGAGGTTGAGAAACAAACAAGAGGCATTTTTTTGATTTATTTTCTTTGAGTTTGCAGTATGGCATGTTGATACACAGAAGAAAACAGTTTTATCAGGTAGTCTATTTTTTTTCAGAATCTGTTTCGAGATAAATTCTCTTGTTTTATAGCTTTTTTTTTATAAAGCTCCTTTTTTCTTTGTGGAAAGGAAAATGATTTTGGTATATAAAATTATATTAAAAAAGTTTGGGGAGATTTTTTCATCTTTTTTTGCTTGATTGATATTTAACATCACAGGATCATAGACCTAAAGCTGGAAGAGATATTAAGGGTCATATAGTCCAAGTCTCTCATTTTATAGAAGAGGGAACTAGTGTCCAGACTTGAGACAGTAAGGAGTTTGCACAAGGCTGAAAAAAGTAAGCATTTGTCATCAGGACAAATTCTTACTTTGACCTGTATGATCTTGAATAAGTCACTCAAACTCTCTGAAATCTTGGTTTCCTCATCTTTAATAATATCTGTAGGCGGTTGTGAGGAGCAAATAAGACCCTGTATGGAAAACAATTTGCAAAACTTTCTTCTATTTTGCAGTCTCCCCCTAATTAACTCTGATGTATTTATTGAAAAAATAGTTAGAATTATTGTTAGGTTACTGTTAGGAAAGCTCTTTGTAAACCTAAAGCACTGTATGAAAAGTGAATTATTAATAGGTCTAAGTCTTCAGGACAAATGTTTTTATTATTTGACTAGAAGCTATGAGTATTCATACAATGTGTACTCTTAAAACTAACAAACAAAAATAACAGCAACCCCTCTCTCCCCCCAGCTTTAATAGTTCTTTTTAGGTCTAGACAGAAATCAAGTTGTAAGCAATATTTCCATCTTTCTTGGGAGAGACAGGTTTTTGAAACAAAATATGCATGCATTTAGAATGCTCATATTTTAAAAGAAAATAAATTGTCTTAAAGTCTTCTTTTAAAATTGTTGCAAAAAAATCTGGAGGCTATGTGGTATGAATGGAGTCAGAAAAGCATGGGCATATGCTTAGAATAACTAGTTATATGACTATGTGCAACCTTGCTGAAACTTTTATTTTCTTTCAGCTAAATGTTGAGACTAATATTTTTTATTTGGAAATGACCAATGTGGGAATTTGATTTGCTTGACTATGCATATTTGTTACAAAAAATTTGTTTTTCTTTCTTCTTTCAATGAGAGGGAGATAGTATTCATTAATTAAAAAAAATTAAAACAGTGAAGTGAGTAGAATTAAAAACAACTTATACAATAACAACATGGTAGAAATGAACAGTTTTGAAAGACTTCATAAATAACCAACCATGATTCCAGCATACTAGTGATGAAGAATGTTACCTACCACCTGATAAGAAAGGTGATGAACTCAGAATGCAGAAAGAGACATTGCTTTTTGGATATGTCCAATATAGGAATTTATGTTGCTTGACTATATATTTTGGCACCAGCGTTCTTTATTTTCTTATCTTTTCTTTTTTTTTCAGTTGATGAATGGATAATGAGTAGGAGAGAAAATAAAAAGCTTTTTAATTGGAAAAAAATAACTAAAATGAAAACCCTTTTATCAACTTGTATTGTCTTTTTAAAAAAGTTATATCTCCATCATTACCCTTAACTTACCTTTTTCCCAATGCATTTTGATGATTTCCCTTATGATAAATAAAGGAGAATATGTCAACACATTGGCCAGATCTGAATATGTATATCTCATTCTTCCATTTAGTCCATGATTTCTCTGACAAAACTTAGGAGGTATGCTTCATCTTTACCCTTCTGTGATTATGACTGATAATTGAATTGATCACAATTCTGTCTTTCTAAGTTGTTTTATTTAGTGTTTTTGTGTTCATTGAATAAATATATCCTGGTTTGTTCATTTGAGTCTGAATCAGTCTGTATAATCTTCCCAGGATTCTCTGAACCTGTACTTTTTGTAATTTATTATGGTGAGGAAATACTTCATTACATTTATATAGCATGTTTTATCTGTTCCTCAATTGATGAGCATTCATTTTATCTCAATTCTTTGCTACAAAAAAGTATTGTAAAGAATATTTGTTTGTTATTTGGGGGAAAAATCTGAAAGTTTAGTGAGGATAGACATAACGCTCCAGTGTGCCTAATTTCTAATATCTGTGCTTTAATAAGATTTTTTCCCTAGGTAGTATTTGAGGAGGGTCTCATTGATTTCTTTGTGAGTGTATCTGTGGTTGTTTGTCCACATGCTTGGGGGTGTGTGTGTATCTCTGTATGATTACAGTTATAGCACTTAATCTATTCCCAGTTGTTATCAATAGATAATAATACACACTTAGAAAATAATCTAAAAGTATTTAGGAATGTAAAACTCATTAAGCTTTATAATTAGTGAAAGTGGTATCAAATAGAAGGTCAAATTAAATGGATTTCAAACAGTCAATATAAAATAGTTATTTCATTCAATTCAACAAGCATCTGCTGATTGCCATCTTTTTCTTTGTGTGATACAAGCCTCTCTAGGGACACAGAGAAAACATAGACATTTATGATCTCTGTGGGCATAATTTCATTGGTGAGACAAGATGTGAAAAAGTTAGAGAACAGTATGAACAAGGGAAGGACATGATGAAAACAGTACTTTACAAAAATCTATGTAGTGACAGTGTGCAGGATTGGCAAGTGTGGAATCAGGGAAAGTTGGCTAGAAAACAGTTGTAGTAATCTGGTCACAGTATGTAGTTTTGAAAATGGAAGAAAAATGGATCCCCCAAAATACCTTATTTTATTAAATTATCTTTTTAAAAAATTGTGTACTTAAAAAATCAAAATCATGAAAATTTCAATCTACAAAGCAGAAAAGAAAAAGAAAATGATACATTCAGTTGTGAACTATAATATCATGTACACTTTAAAAGTGTACACTATGTTGTAACAAGTCTGCTCTGCTTATCTGTTTCCCCTCTGACTTTCATTTTAGTCTGTATTTTTTAAAAAAATATTCTATCAATGCATTCTTTCTTTTTTTCTTCTGTGTCACCCTCTCTGTTACTTAAAATTCCTACCCAACTCTGTTCTCCCTCATAGATTCTCTCCTTCCTAACAAATAAGAATAGAGAAGCAAAACATAACTATACATAGCTTGGGTAGTACTAAGGAATCCAAAAGACTAGGGAGGACTGATGGTGAACTTTATCTATTGCAATATTTTTCCTCCAAGATGATATACCTCAGAAATAGGAACCAGTATTCAAGGTCAGGGTGTTCTATTGAAAAAACAATAGAATTAAAGAATTTGAATGAAACCCAATTAGCTATATAATTCAATCCACATATAAAAAAAGTGTTCTACTATATATCTATCCAGTGATGCTATAGCTTTTGCTTGGAGACCTCCAATTGGGGGGGCCCTTGCTTCCTGAACTATGGCATTTTTAGACTTTTCTAATTGTAAAGAAGTTTCCCCTTATATTAATCTTCAAAAATTGTCTTTTCAACTTCCACTTATAGCTTTTTGTTCTGGCTTTTGTAGTTAAGTAGGGTAAATCTAGCTTCTCTTTCATATGGCAATCCTTTAAATACTTGAAAACAGTCCATTTTAATTAAGAGTAGCTATTATAAAATTTTTTTGAAATGATTGTCCATTTGAGAAGAATTTTTGGCCCTTCATTATTTTGGTTGCCTCCTAATGAACATTTTACAGTTGATTAATGCATACAATAGAAGTTAATACTCAGGTTCCTGACATAGCTTCCTGAGGACAGAGTGATGAGCAAATTTTACTTTAGTTCTATGCATCTCTTGGGGCATCTAAGTGGAGTGAATAGAGTGCTGGGTCTGGAGTCAAGAAGACTCATCTTCCTGAGCTCAAATTCAGTTTTAACCTCTTACTGGCTGTGTGACTCTGAGCAAATCACTTAACCCTATTTGCCTCAGTTTCCTCATCTGTAAAATGAACTAGAGAAGGAAATTGCAAACCATTCCACTATTTTTTGCCAAGAAAATTCTTAATAAGCTCACAAAAACTCTATCACTCAATGAAATGATGAAATAACAACATGCAATTCTTAATGAAGTACACAATTAATTAGGCTCAACCTTCACCTTGTTGCTGAAACAGATTTGTTGAAACCATGACTCAATCATATGGCATCACTATTAAATTTCACCATCTTAGATTCAGAGCAAAGTTTTAGATTTGTGGAGGAATCACCATACATCCCCTTCCCAGCAGATATAGCGCTGTGAATGAGAATTCTTTCAGTCTGAACATTCAGCCAGTTCTGAATCCACTTGGGGCTACAATCAGTAAGACTTGAGTCAAATCTGACTTCAGATACTTAGTAGCTGTGTAGCCCACTAAATTTCTGTTTGCCTTGGTTTCCTTAACTGTA
Organism: Myrmecobius fasciatus; assembly: GCA_023553655.1. Taxonomy (NCBI): domain Eukaryota; kingdom Metazoa; phylum Chordata; class Mammalia; order Dasyuromorphia; family Myrmecobiidae; genus Myrmecobius; species Myrmecobius fasciatus. Next base: position 268,093 of record JAJPUD010001338.1, read on the forward strand.
AAATAGAGTCAATAATAACATTTACCTCCCAGAGTTTTGTGAGGATTTAATGAAACTCTATTTGTAAAGCACCTGGGCTCTATGGAAATACTTGTTTCCTTTATTCTTTGCACACACACATCATCATCATCATCATCATCATCATCATCATCATTAAGCAAATATGTTGACAAAAATAGAAACCAAGCTTCTTGGACTAGAGTTTACACATTCCATTCTCTTTTACTTTTTGAAAATGGAAACATTTCCTGTTCTCCAATGCTATGACACTTCTCCTATTCCCTATTGTCCTTCAAAGATAAGAGGAGACAGCAATTAACAAATATAATAATTAAGTACATATATATGATATATTAGATATCTTAATTTCCAATAATTGTGACATAATTGATATAATATAAATAACAAATGTGTATAAATATATAATATAACAACACATAAAATTGATTTATAATATGACCATTATGTGATGTAATAATGTATAATAAATTTAATATACTATAAAATAATATTGTATATTATGTATAATTCATATTTTATATATGATATAATATATTATTGCATATATTTTATGTAGCTCACTTAATTGCTGTTACCCTTTTAATTTTGAAAAAATATTAATAAAATATATTATATAATATATGTTAATACACATATATGTATTATGCATTGTTTATGCAGATATTAAGTTATGAGGAGATAAAACATAAAGGTCAGGTGACTTAAACTCATCAAGAACAGTTTATATATTATCTTATTATCTCCTTACATATTTTGAGGATCAACTTCTTATTAGCCATATTTGTTCTGTCATTTTTCTTCAAGAGATCATTCTCTTCATCAGAACAAATAGCAGCAAAATTAGACTATCTGCCTTCTCCCTAGCTGCCACTCATCCCAAGTAACTGTTTTATTCTTGCTTTGCTCTTTTCTACAATTTGATTTGAAAAGCAATCTGTGTTGTCTTTAGCTTGCCTGGACAGCATAAACTCACTCAGCACTAGCACTCCTCACACAATTCTCATAGGACTCTGCCACTTTTGTATTTTGTATTCATCCTATTACATGCCCTTCCTTTCATCTCTAGTATATGTCTTAAAAATATAAATTGAATAGCAAATTCCTTTTGCTTCTATCTTAATCTCTTTAGACAACTTTTTTTCTCAGAACTCAAAAGAATTATTTCTCTTTGTATCTTCAATTTTTTGTCTTGAGGGTTTCCTAATCATCCTGGGCTGACCTCACCTGAAGTATTTTGGTCTATGGTCTATGCTTCTTTCTTCTGATCCCTTTGAAATCTGTTCTTTTAAAATTTGGGATGAGGTCAGACCCAGCTTTTTTCTTCTCCATTTTGATCTCTAAAGTGGTCACTTTCCACACCAATATCTCATTCCTGCTCATGTTATTATTATCAAAAAAAGATTTTTTTGAGAGAATATAACTAATTTCATTTTTTGCTGTTTGATTATACTTCTTTTTTTCCCCTGTGTGACCTTGAAGGTACTGTGAAACCTCCTTTCCCCCAATAATTTTATAATTACAAAAGAAAACTTGCATTTTTGAATGATTCCAGGAAATCACCACACTGCTTCCTCTTAGCCCCAACAAACATGTCCATTACTTGGATGGTGCATGTAATACTCTTGAGTGGATAAATAGACTACAATGTACTTGCTTCTTTGTGTCTTGTGCTGCCTTATTCAATAGCTAGCAAAGACCCTGAAAATTCTTTTAAAAACCATCATTTTCACTCCATTAAAACCTCCTTCTCCTTAGTAAGGATATAACATACAATTTCCTCTTTTTGTTTTCTCTAACTTTAGGAGAATGAAATCATTGAGGCAGATCAACCATGTATTAACTTCTTGGCCTGTGGCAGAGAGATCTTCATCATATTCATCACTGTCATATTTTTGTGCTAGGAAGATGTTTTTTTTTGAGTTTCTCTTTTATTTCCTCTTTGTACTTAGGTGGTCTATGCTCTACAATATATTCCACTTAAAATATTGTTTTCTCTTCATGTCTCCATTGTCCTTTACCCAGTTGGTCCCCATTAAGTTTTCACCTTTAAATTCTATACTTTATTTACTTGGATATAAATTTTAAATTTACGCTATTATCCCTAATCTTTCATATATCTTATTTATTTTGAATCAGTTAAATGCTCTAAAACATATGCTAGTAATGGGAGTTTTTTTATCGTCTCAAAAATTATGAAGTATAATTTGCCTCTGTGTTTAAAACCTTCAGTTCTTCATGCTAGATCGTTATGATATTTTTGCATATAGACTTAGTAAGCTTCAGGTTTTCCTATAAAATAGGCTGTGAGATTTAGTTGATGTGGTTTGTTTCCTTGCTGCTTAAGTATAAAGACACATGCAAGGAATTGAGTCTCTTTGTTCTTGATTGACTTCTTGCTTCTGTTTAGATGATTTGAAAAAGGGACATTATGTTCAACTGAATCAATGAAATGCTTTTGTTAAATATTATTTTCAAGCTATTGTTACATGGATTTTCTTTAATGTAAAGTGCATTTTTCATTTTATTGTAATCCCGAGCCTAAACCAATAGACTAGCATGAGTTAAACCTGACCCAAAATATCTGATATTAATGGAAAGGTTAATTTAAGATGAACTCATAACTGAATCGGGGGAAGAGAAGACAATTTTGAAGAAAAAAAAAACCATGAGTGATTGAATGCCTTGATAAAAATTAGCATTTATAAAGCACCAATTATAGGCCAGATTTTGTATTTTGCTCCTGGCTATTCACCTTAAACTTCTTAATGGGTCATGAAGAGAGGTCCCACTGAAAAATGGAATTAGAAACTAAGCTGTCTATATGCATTCTGGAACTAGAGACAGCTATGAATGTGCCCTAAGACTTTAAGGACTTTGCTCTGAAGGCAACAAGCAATATAAAATATAGTTTGCTGAATTTATATAACTTGATATATAACATGATACAATTTGATATGATGTGCTATATTATAATATAATACAATATACAATAAAGGTGGATAGATATAATTTGATAGAGCAAGGGGGGTTCAGGGAAGACTAGCACTTCTGGTGTGAGGAACTCATGACCTTTTTCAGGGCTGCTCATCTACCTTTGTTGACTACCTGTCCCCCAACTCTCCCATGTGGCTCCAAGAAGCTGTAGCTTGTTCAGTGGCCAGATCTTGGTAAAATTGTTTTATTAGATGGGCTGAACTAGATGGAGTATAACTAATGGGTCTCAAACCCATTTATGAGTTAGGAGGATGTTTACCCCAAGTACATGAAAACTTGCCCCAGTGGAAGGGGTAGATGAGAGCATTTTGTTCCAATGGGCTATGAAAGCATTGGAAGAGGAGTGCTTTGAACTTGATCAGACATTAAGACACCAAGATCTTCCATTGCATCCTGGACTATTAGCAATCATCTTGACTTTTGTCTTGACACTGGACTTTGATGACTAGGGAAGAAAAAGTGAGGTTGGTGACTGTGTTGGTCTACCTTGCAAATCCCATTCATGCTTAGATTGACATTACCCACCACCCACTATTAGACTATTTTATTATTTTACTATTTTATAACTTTACCAGGTTTTTTTTTACTATCTTCCCATTTTCTTATTTCACCTAACGAAGTCCTATGGCAATGAGCAAGTGATAAAACAGCAGGGTGGATACACTGGGAGTTATAGTAACAATCCTGCATATAGATAACACAAAGCACAGAATAATCTTCTCACTGGATTGAAGGGGCAGTGGGATTCAGCAGTCTCCTGGATGTCTGAGCAACTTTAAAAAAAATTACCATGCTCACATTACAATGTGAGGATGGGGCCAGAAAATGTGTGCTAAAAATTATCTCTTTTACTTTACTTTAACCCTGGCCTGCTTACCACAGCAGGTGGGGATCTCATCTCTTGGTCATAATAAAAAAATAGAAAAATAAAGAAAAGTACAAAGATTTTTTGCAAAGATGATTCCATTTACCATTGGCACATGGAATGTGTGCACACTCATGGACAACGTGAAATCCAATAGATCTGAAAGATGAACAGCTCCTGTTGTGAGGGAACTCAGCAGATGTAGTACATCTAAATAAGTGAGTGAAACAAGGTTGGCAAATGAAAGCTAGCATACTGAAGCTGGAGCTGGATATACATTTTTCTGGATTGGCCTCTGTGATAAGGAGCACTGTGAAAATGACATAGATTTCACAATCAGATCTAATCTAATTTTCAAGCTTCTATATCTACCAAAAAGAGGGAAAAATAGGCTTATTTTTGTAGGAAAGTGTCATGTCATTATGGTCAGTGCATAAGCTTCCACTATAACAAATCCTGATGAGATCAAAGAAAATAATTTATAAAGACCTATCATCATCAATGTGCCAAAGGAGAATAAATTGATGAGTTATCCTGATGAGTGGGCTGAACGGTCTCATAAGGTTATAAACAGACCGAGATCAATCAATGCTGAAGCCATTGACAATGTTCTCACGTTGGAAATTAATTCCTCTCTAACCAAACTTCCAATGGAAGAAAAAATATTGAATTCCAATAGGCTCCTCTGATGTGATGAAATATTTGGCTCTCCTTCCATCCCAGCAGAGATCTACAAGGTAGGGGGTCTATTGCTCATACAGAAGCTGACTGAAATCTTGGCAAAAGGAGATTATCCCCAAGAGATCAGGGATGCCTCATTGTCCATCTCTATAAAGGCAAAGGAAATAGAATGGCCATCGACAACCACAGGGGGTTCTCTTCCTCTTGGTCATTTCTGGCAAGATTTTTCCAGAGTTCTTCTTAATCAACTAATCCTCCATGTGGAAGATGGCTATCGAGCCAAGGAGTGAGGAACAGTGAATGTGGTGTTTGCTGCCCAGCCATTCCAGAAAATATACCCGGAGCAGAGTTCATTGTTCTGACCAAGGCCTTTGATAATGTCAGTCATGAGGGCTTGTCAAAGACCATGGCAAAAATCGGCTGCCCATAGCACTTCATCAGCATCGTATCCCAGTTCATAAAGGGCAATGCTCTCCTACTTTCTCAGTATGAAGCAGGACTTGCTTCCAAGCATGGTCTTAAGAGCATTTTAGAATAATATTAAATAATAATATTTAGATTAATGTTTTCAGATGCGCGAATAAACCGAAAATAGCATCAAGGTCATCTCCTGCACTGATGGTAAAGTACTTAATTTGAGAAGGCTGAAGTGGAGGGAGAGTTAGAGTATGACTTTTGTTCACAGAGATCCAATGTGCCAGCCTTATTGTTGTATGTCTGTGAAACTGGACCTTGCCATCAAGGGATGTGATACCAGCATATCTACTCCCTGAAGACTGCTAATTTTCCCTAAACAGTAATGAAGCCATCACTGATTCTTACAGGGAACCAAGGTTTAATCTATCAATGCAGCTTCCTAATCACCTAAGCATAAATTCACATTGCAATGGTGTTTGGGATCCTGCTAACTAGACATGCTAAAATGGAAAGTTCTTAAAAAATCCAAGTCAAGTTTGAACTAAAAGAAATTTAAAGATCATAAAGATTGAGAGACGGACTGGAGTTGTGATTTCATTTGTTTAGGGAGATTTTAACTCCCTCTACCAATGCAGGCAGTTATCTTCTCTGCACCTTATGGTTTTAGAAAGTTGCTTAGTGAAATAAAATGTTAAGTGACTTTCTTAGGGTCATATGTCCAAGATTTGTTAAATTTATAACTTGAATTTGAACATTAAACCAAAAAACCCCATAAAATTGAAAAGTTTTTAAAAAAGTTAATAGTACAGGTACTTTCAATGCTCTTCACAATAGTGCTGGTTGCTGCTGCTTCTAGTGTATGTTTGTGTGAATTATTTGGTTCTTATGAGATCCATTAGGTTCTCTTCCTGTAAAGCTGGAAAGGAGGAGTGCCAGATATATAAAATTAATATAGACTATTGAACCTCTCCTGCAGCTTTGTAGGACTTCTCAGAGTTATGTTTCATAGTACAGTTAAAAATGCTTATGGTTACTTGCATGGTGCAGCAGTGAGGCACTCGGGGAATTTTAGACAAAATGATAAATTAATTGCAATTCTTTTCCTTTATGGCTAATGGCAAAGAAAATGACAAAGTCTTCTTTTGATACTGGTTATTTGCTCTGAGTGGAATTGTCATGACTGTCAGCAAAGATGTATAAAGTTCTGATAAGCATATTAAAATTGTCTATGGGAGATAAAATGGTGATTATCTATTTGTCTTTGGTGTTGTCAAAAATGTAATGTTGAGTTAGATTTTGGGACAGTTGGGAGGAAAGGTTGAAGCTCCAGGTAGTTGGTGACTTCAAGCTTAATTATAGGTGTCTTTTCTGTGAACAAGAGAAAGATTCTGGGTCCCAAAGGGAAGCAGGCTAAACCTGATTGACTGTAGAGATAATTGTTTGGAAAGTGTTAATTGGAGTATTCATTCTCATCTTTTTTGATGTTTCCACATGAAAATTTTTCTTTCATGCTGAGTTTATATTTTCTTTGCATGGGAGGGGATTCCATAGAGTTGCAATAAATGATTGGAACAGAAATTTGCAAAGGAAGCAACTTTGTGCAATGGAAATCTATCTAGATTGCTAAATTTCCTTGAGTCTATCACTTAAATCTTTTGAACTGCAGGTTTTTCAGTACTAAAAAGTCTACTACATATAGCATCTGCATTTGCAATACTGCTGAGGACTTAAGGAATTGTCACCTGTTTAATAGGGACATGGGAAAAAATAGAAAAGGTGTGGAACAAATAGCTGCCATTTACCCACAATAAATTTACTACTCATAAGTTTGAAGGGTGTGTGTGTGTGTGTGTGTGTGTGTGTGTGTGTGTGTGTGTGTGTGAGAAAGACAGAGAGAGAGAGAGAGATGGAAACATTTGAGCCTCAGTTTCCGATTTCTGTTTTTTTTTTTTTTTTGACAAGAATACACAGACTTTCAGATAAAGGAGTAGAGAAATTACTATCTGATGATTAGGTGTCTTTCTGGACTCTATATTCCTTATGCTGATAAGGAATAAGAATGATAGAAAGTCAATCATGCATTTGATTCTTTTCCAAAAGTCTCCAAAGGCACAATCCCAAAAATAGACATTCAAAGTCAATTGGTGAACTTTAGGTAGTATCTGTTTGAGTGCTTCATCACCATAGTTGATCTCTCAGTGTAGAAGCTGCATTCATGTATCTGAATTGTTCATTAATCATATAAGAAAGTGAACATGAAAACATTGTGAAAAAAAGCCTACAAATGTAAGATGTCAATATATAACAAAATCTTTTTTAAAAATTGATTTATTTTTAATACAGATTGCTTTATGAATCATATTGAGAGAAAAATCAAAGCAAAAGAGTAAAAAAACCATGGGGGAGATTAAAAAAAAAAACAGAAAAAAGAAGTGAACATAGCATGTGTTAATTTACATTCAGTCTTCATAGCTCTTTTTCTGGATGCAGATGGCATTTTCTGTCCAAAGTCTATTGGGATTGCCCTGAATCACTGAACCACTGAGAAGAACCAAGTTTTTTATAGTAGATCCTTACACATTCTTGCTATTATTTTGTCCAATGTATTCCTGATTCTGCTTATTTTGCTCAGCATCAGTTCGTGTAAATCTTTCCAAGCTTTTCTAAAATCAGCTTGCTCATCATTTTTAATAGAACAGTAATGTTCTATTATCTTCATATACTACAACTTGTTCAGCCATTGCCCAATTGATGGGCATACTAATTTTCTAATTCTTTGCTACCACAAAAAGAGCTGCCACAAACATTTTTGTACATGTGGATCCTTTCCCCTTCTTTATGATTTCCCTGGGATACAGACCCAGTAATGGTACTGCTGGGTCAAAGGATATGCACAGATTTAAAGCCCTTTGGACATAGTTCCAAATTGTTCTCCAGAGTGGTTGGATCATTTAACAACTCCACCAATGGTGCATTAGTGTCCTATATAGTCTCTCATATTTCCTCCAACATTTTATCATTATCTTTTCCTGATATGACATAGAATCTTAGTGTTGAAAGGGATTTTGAATTCAAAGGTTTTCCTGTGAAGGAATTCCCTCTACAATTTCTCTGAAGTTAATCAGCCTCCTTTTATTTAAATTCTTCCACTAAGTAAGAGGGAGCTCACAACTTGTTTTCATAAGCTATTCGAATATTGGACAACTCTAATCATTTATCCTCATGTTGTTCCGAATTAAATCTGTCTCTAGGTAACATCCTCCTGTGGATCCTACTTTTGCCCTTTGGAACTACACAAAATAAGCAAGATATCTTTTTCCTATTTCTAAATATAATAAAATTTTACAAAGGGCAAATAAGATAAAGAATTATATCCACTGCTCCCCAAGCCTTCTTTATCCTAAATATGTTGTTATTTTAGTTTCTCTATGACAAAATTATGTCATTTGAAGATAGAACTAAATAATTCGTTGCTGAATTAATTACCTGACAAAATTAGTCTTTCTTATTGGGTTATCAATGAGAGTATTTTTTACCCTTCACTTTACTTTGATTGTGTACATTTAACATATCTGCAAAGGTTTCACATATCAACAGCACAGATTTCTGTCATTAGTCTATTTCCATGGAGCTGATTGAGTTCAAATAAAAATTCATCCTTTTCAAAATTTTTTTCTTTAAAAAAAAAAGTTTAATTGCAGCCACATATTGGCACATACAAGTGCTGATTCTAGAATCCTAGATTCTTCTTTTGAATGCAGCTACATCTTCACTTCTGTATGGCTAAAGGTGGCAATCTCAATTTATTTTATTTATCAACAGAGCCAGCCTTAAGTGTGCTCATAGACTAGATTAACTATGTAGTGTGCTTACAGCAGCCCTAGGTAAATCTTTAAGCCTTATAAATGCTTCCCTACAGGCTTGTTGTTAAAGCTTAAAATTGCCTGAACATAGTGTAGTTGAACAATGCTAACCTCACATTTAGTAAACACTTTCACTTAGTACCTCCATGACCTGGGCAAATCATATGAACTCTTTAGGCCTCAATTTTTTTAACTAAAAAATGAGAGACTGTAGATAGTCATTTTATATAACATTTTATTATACATTTTATAAACATTTTATATAAACTTTTTATAATATATATTTAATATGAATGTTTACATAATATTATATAATATAATATGCCACATTGTGTCATTTCTTTGGATCAAACTTACCTCTTGATAAAATGTGAAAATGCCTGGAAGAGATAATCCATTAAGTAAT
>JAJPUD010001338.1:277349-297956 GCA_023553655.1 Myrmecobius fasciatus
GAGGGGTTGCCCAGAGAGATCAGGTGTGAACACTGGGCCACAGTGAGAACTGTTACATAGCCAGGAGGCAAGCTGAGAGTCTACTATGTCACCATAGGCTAATAGCAATCACAGAACTAATTTGTATTAGTTTCTCCCTTTTTGCAAAATATTCTAAATAGTACCAAGTTCTAAAAATTATATTATTTTAATTCTAAATTCTACATAATTTTGTCTAGGATCAGTTATTTTTATGATTATTAACCCTTTGCAAAACTGGATAAAAATCTCTGAGCAGGCTAACATTGCAAGATTGAAAGAATTTATAAACACTCAATTCAATTTAAGTATTTCACGTGAGATTAGTTAGCACTAGAACATCTTGCATCAAGTAAATAACAATAAAACAATTTAAATTATGTGACTGGAAAAAGCCAAATTCATCTGTTTCATTTGTCAATTTTAAATGAACCACACACTATATAATTAAGATGAGAAACTGTGTACTGGGAAAAATTTTAACACAGGATTACTGAACCTTGGCTTAATGTTTTGATTGGCAGATGCCCAGAGAAACTTGGATTTATGATAAGAAGACTTATAGCTATAATAATCTCTGATGCAGTTTAAGGAAGGAGAAGCAAGGATAAAATTAAATTGCTCAGATAATTGAAAAAAAGAAAGAAATTTGCAAATTACATTATTTCCTTGGTGACTGCAGCAAAATGGGAATACTATATAATGAGCCTCACTACAGGGGGCAGTGGTGGAAAAAATAGCCTATTGATGACTATAGCACATTCATTCAGTCTTCCACTGATATATGGTTATTATTGTTATTTTACTTGTAACTTTATTGAACTCTTATGAAAGTTTATCACACAGTATATATAAGTAACCCAAGTCTCTAGGAAATCATGAAGAGATTACACTGAAGAAAAAGATTAAATAGCTTTATTTAAATGGAAGAAATATTCTGCCTCTTATTAGAGACAAATATAGAATTGTTCAGCTACAAGTGCAGATTCTTTATCATGTTATGTTTAAGTCTTATCTTTGTAAAAGGAAAACTAATCAATGATGACTTTGGCCCTGGCAAAATATAATTTTGTGAGACTAGGTCACCAGACATGTAACTTCTTACCTTGATCTTGTCAAGTCTCTATACTTTAAGTCACCATAATTTTGCCACTAGTACCATCTATAAAAATCAATAATGCTTGTAGAAAGAGTCGTTTTTTAATCACTCTTTAAAAGAATTGGATAAAAATAAAATGAAATTATGGTTTGGTGAATTTGGACAAAAACTAAAATGTGTATAAGTACAAGTGTATTTTATTCTAGAAAATTTTTATAAGCTGGATTGCTTTATTTTTAGTTCTACTTTTTCATTAGTCTTCTTTATTAGATTGGAGAAGCATTTCAGAATTTGGTCTAGAAAGGGCAAATCTCACCAAATAATGTTATTAAATCACTTGCTAATAGGAAATTTTTTCTTCAAAATTTTACAGAGTAGAAAAGAAAGTGAGAAACAGCATGGCATAGTGGTCTGGGGCCAATTTTGCAATCAGAGTAATTCTTTTGTTTCTGAAATACACAATTTGTATAACCATGGACAAATCATACAAGCTCTGGTAGAATGACATTTCCTACTTACATATCTTCCCCACCCAAGGCCCTTGTAAACTTCTAAATACAAATACATTACTTGACATCTTGAATGGGGAAATAACATGATGCTAGGGATTTGGAAGTCATAATGATTCAGTTGAGTACTCTGAAAAAAAATATTCCTGAAATGTCTTATAACTTTAACAGGTATATGTACAGACAGAGAAGATGTTTCTAGGCATAGAACCTAGAGGTAAAGTTATTGGAATAATATAACATTTTAAAAACATTGACAAACTAGAAAGTGTTCAGAGGAGGGCAACCAGATTAATGAAAGGCTTTGAATCTGTGTTTCATGGGGATCAGTTGAAAGAAATGGAAATGGATAATAATAATAATAATAATTAAGTAATAATAAATATTGATAGTAATAAACTGGAGAAGACTTAATGGGGACATGATAACTCCGTTTGAGTGTGGAGGATTGTCATATAGAAAATGGACAAGATTTGTTTTGTTGGTTTTAAACATGGCAGATTTAAGAAGGCAGAACTAGCAGCAACAGGTAGAGATTTTCTTTCCCATCTTTTGCAAATTTTAGCTTTGTGTTAGGACAAACCTTAAAAATTAGATTTGTTTCCCTTGAGAGTTCCCTTGAGAGTTTTTTTAATCATAATCATTCAAAAAGAAGGTAATTTAGTAGCTTACTAGTATAAACCCCTCACTTTCAGAAGAGAAACCTAAAATCAGTTTGAGTGACTTACCCAAGATCAGACAGAGTGTCAGAGGCATAATAAGAATACAAGCCCATAGACTCCTGAGACATTTCTCTTTCCATTGTATCATTGGATTCTGCCCTCACTGATTACATAGTAAAGCAATGCCTAGATAACCATTTGTTAAATGCATTAGTGTGAAAATTCCTTAAAATTTTTTCACTTGTGACTCCTTTTCACCTGAGAAATTTTTACAAGACCCCAGGTATGCAGGGATATAAAATCTGTATATGAATCAAACATTTGCTGAAAATAAATCACAATTTTGTGACCCCCATATTCACTTATGAGACCGCATAAGGGGTTGGGACCCATAGTTTAAGAAGTTTCATATTAGAGGTGAGTTGAGGTTCCTTCCAAATTGAAATTCCTAAATTCCAAATTGAAAGTCAATGATTCTGAGTGACTATGCAGTCAGTAGGAAGTTAGCACATGGGTTTCACCAATGGTGAACCTAACAGAAGTCTTACCTGGGTCAAATATGCATTAACATCATAGTTCCTACTGCCTGACTTTTTAGAGGCCAAAATTTTGAAATTTGTCTCATATAAGAAAACTTTTTTTTTGAGAGCCTTTGTATTTTTGAGCAAATAAATTCCCTGATCAAATATGTAGTGATTTAATATAGTTCAATATTAACATAACATTCATATAGAATAATAGAATATAAGTATTCTTTTACCTCTTCCTTGGAGATTACCTTGAAAATCTGACTTTGTGAGAGAGCATGTGTACTTATAATAGACTTTAAATAGCATTGACCTGATAATGAGAGAGATTAAATAAAAGGAGAGATTGGAGTACCAGATTTCTGGTGAATTACCAAAATAGAAACAGATGGTCTAGGACCATCAAACAATAATAGAATTTATCATTTCTTAGCTTAAATTTATTTGTTTTTATGAAAGGAACATAACTATAGCTTTCTGAGTACTATTCTAAATGTTTGTGATAACTGTGAATACCACTGGGCTGTTCTGTTCAATTAGGAAATAAGTAGCACAAGTGGTTGTAATGATACACAACTCTTCAACATAGTTGCAATTTATATTATTAATACTAATATTCAGCACCACTGAAACATTGAACAATAATAGCCCTCTGGCAGATACAAGGTGAAAGAGAGAAGAAATATGTCTATAATAAGAAGTAGAATCCATTTTCTACTTAATGAGGCTTAAATAGCCTTCATATTCTGTATGGAGACAATTTTGTGTTCTTCAGGCACTGCCTTCGTGGGGAGCATATGTCTTTGACACACCCAGCTTAGTAAACCTATTAAAAATAAGAAAAAACCATGACATGGTACTAGAAAACAGATCATAAACTGTTATGATGAAAACAAAAGTAATACTATTTTAAAAGTATTGTCTATTTTCATTAACATGTAAAAGTATTACACATTTTTACAGATTGGCTATTTAATAATATGAGAAGCAAAGGGATCTCAAATTATTTTATAACTAAAAAATTAAAAAGAAATCCCTCTCTGTGATAATAAGTAAGCTTGTTCATGAGGTTGAATTTTACTTGTGGCTCCCGTATATCTCTACTATATGCAGTTCCTGCTTCAGTTCCTTTCCATAGGCTTCTCCTGCTATCTTCAGTTGTTGGTGGTCTCTCATTTCCCCAAATTACTTTTCATTTACTCTCTATTCATTTTGTATGTACTTACCTGTATACATATTGTTTCCCTCTGTAGAAGTTCATTGAGGGCAGCCATTGTTTGTCTTTACATCTCAAGTATAATGCCCAACAAAAAATAGATTTATGTAGAATTGAGTTGGAGGACATCTCTTTTTCTTATGAGAAACAATTAACATGATAAAATGAAACACACTAAAAAAAATTCTCTGTTCACATCTTCCACTAATGAAAGTCCTGGAAATGTCACCATATTTGAATAGCATGCAACCAAAACTATTTAGACATTACCTTAAAGAATATTAAAAAAGTAATTCAGCAATAATTTACTTGTTTCTTGTTATTTGTGGATATTATAAGCTCAATGAATGCAAAAGTATGCAATAGTACCTCTATGATATGGTTTATATTCACTTTAGGGATGATTTAAGATTAGGGTCATTTATCATAAAAATCATAGAATTTTATGCTTGGGGGAACCTAAGAGATAATCCAGTGTAACCTTAATCTGAGTTGCAATCTCTGCCACAACATTTCTGGTAAATGATCATCTGACCTTATTTCTAGACTTCACTGCTTCCTGAGTCAACCTTCATTATTCAATATTTCTAATTATTGGGAAAATTTCCTCTTTATTAAGCTAATAACTGCCTCTCCACATATTGATCTTTATTCTGCTTTCTGGATTCCATCAAAATAAATCTAACATATATTTCATATAAAATGAGAAAATATTTGTAAAGCACTTTCCCAATCCTAAAACACTATATAAATGCAAATTGTAATTACCTTATCATAATTAATTAAAATTCACATAATGCCTTTTCAAATTCTTAAAAACAGCCAATATGTCAAAACTCTTTCTTTTCCCTGCCCCACAAGTTCTTTCTCCAAGCTTACAGTCCCAGTTTCCTTTAATCGATTTTCATAGACAATTGGTTTGGTTGTCTTACCATCCTAATTTGTTGTTATTGTGTTGTTCAGTTTTTCAGTTATGTCTGATTTTTTGTGACCTCTTTGGACCATAGCATGGCATGCCAGTGTGTCCTTCACTATCTTCTGAAGTCTGTCCAAGTTCATGTTCGTTGTTTCCAGGACACTATAAATTTATCGTATCCCTTGCCATCTCCTTTATTTCCTTCAATCTTTATCAACATCAGGATTTTTTTCCAATGAATTCTACCTTCTCTTCATGTGGGCAAAATATTTAAGTTTCAGCTTTGGTATTTGATGTTCCAGTGAATTCTCTGATTTGATTTTCTCTAAATGTTGACTGATTTGATCTCCTTGATGTCCAAGGGACTCTAAAAAGTCTTTCCAGCATCACAGCTCAAAAACACCAATTCTGTGACATCCAAATTTCATTATAATTCATCTCTCAATCATACACAGCTGTGATCATGGGAGAACCTTTGTTGATAAGGTAATGTCTCTGTTTTTTAGTATGCTGTCCGGATTTTCCATAACTTTCCTTCCAAGGAACAAACTTTTTTTTATTTCATGGTTGCTCACTGCTTGAAATGATCTTTGAACCCCAAAATATAAATTCCTCTTAATACACTAAAGCTTGGCAAAGTCCTCCTACAATATGTCTTCAGCTACATTCAGTAGCATAGATGTGATCTGAAACTATCATCTCTCTTATTCTAGATATTATGCAATGATATATTTCTTATTTGATGAAGAAATTGCTCTAGACGAGTTTTTAAAAATAAGTTCCCAAGAACAACTTCATTACCTTCACCAAAGTTCTTAACTTTTGCTTAATTATGGAGTGGAAGTTAGTCTGGCTAAGTCAGTAGAGTACATGGAGTTCAGGTTGAATAAACCTAAGGTCAGGCTGTATGACAAGCTGTATGATTGTTTTGCTCACAGACCAGACTAAATTCAAAGTGTTTTGTCACCAGGTTAATATTATGAGGAGAAATATTTCATTCTAAGAAACTCTCAAAGACCATTTAAATAATAGGGAGCTATTATTTTCAATGAAGGAAGTACCCGTATCAACAAAATTATAGATCTGAGACATAAGAAAGTACATGTTTTTATGAATCATTATGATACAGTCGATTCATCACATACTGGTCAGCTTTTTGGGGTAATTCACTCCATATTCAATCAGTTTGTTCTACAAACCTGATCGTTTCTAGTAAAGCCTATATGCAAAGCATAAATTTCCTGAATTCAGGCCACTTAGACACTAAGTTGAGAAAAGATTTTGATTTTTAAAAAGCAGAAAAATTAGTTGAGGGGTTTATGGGAAGATGGTGAAGGAGTAAGAAAATTCCAAGCTCTGTAGATTTCCCCCACAAACAATACAAAATAGTGCATCAGGGCCAACATAGAGGAGTAAAAATAAACAAGAGTTGGGGCAGCACAGTGATCTTCCTGGGACAATGGGAAAAGATCTGAAGAAAGATGCCAGGTAGAAGTTTGGTCCATGGGGAGTGTAAACATCTCCAGACCATTTTTACTGAAAGACCAGATGACCTGGTTACTAGTTGGGTTGGGAGATATCCTTGGCTCTGGCCACAGGAATTTTCACCTCTGGGACACTGTTCAGAGTCCAGAGTCTGAGTTGAGAAAGATTAGGAACCTTTGCTGATAATGGATACCAGGCCTAGCTGTATTGTCAAGATTCAGTACTAGAGAGAAGAAACCAGCACATAGTGGGGCAGCAATACTGCAGGAAGATAGAGTTCTTGGTTTCAGTTCTAAGCCAGAGTAGAAAAATGAATAATACTTGAGATCAAAGACACTATCCCCCACACCCTAAGACTAGAAGTGATTACACTAACAAGGTCCTATTAAAAAAAAATCAGCAGGCAAAAAAAAGAACCTAACCTTAAAAAGTTAACTATGGGAATAAAGAAGACTGGGGTTTACCTTTAGAGAATACTGAAGCAAAAAATCCCCTTCTATTTCAAAGACTAATGTCAAATGATCCCCTGCCCCAAAAGAATTAATAGAACAACTTTAAAAAAGACTTAAAAATGACACAAGAAAAATTCAGAAAAAATATAAAAAAAGAAAAATTCAAGAAAAACAAGAAAATTATGAAAAAAAGTCAATGAACTGGAAAAGGAGATCCAGAATCTTAAGGGAAAAATGATTTTTTTGAAAATTAGAATAGGGTGAGGGAAAGCCAGCAAAGAGACTGAGAAATAATAAAACAAAATATAAAGAGTGAAAAAATAGAAAAGAATGGATGACATATCATAAGAAAAACAATTGATCTGGAGAATGGATCCAATACAAAAAACATAAGAATGAATGGATTATTTGAAAGCTATCACCAAAAAAGAATCTTGATATAATAATACATGAAATAATTAAAAAAAATTCTCCTGAAGTGTTAGAATATGAAGGGAAAGTAGAAATAGAAAAAAAATCACCAATTACCATCTGAAAGAGATCCCATAAGGAAAACTCACAGAAATATCATAGACAAATCCCCAAACCCCCAGGGCAAGGACAAAATATTACAAGCAACAAGAAAAAAACAATTCAGACATGGCAGAGTCCCAATTAGAATCACACAAGACCTAGCAGCAACTACCTTAAAATACCTCAGGTCTTGGTACAGTCTGTATCAAAAAGCAAAAGAACCAGAGTTATGTTGAAAATATCATATGCAACAAAGTAAAGCTTAATCCTGAATGAAAAAAAATATTCAATGAATTGTAAGACTTTCAGGATTTTGTTGCAGAAAGACCTGATGAATAGAAAATTTGATATGTAAGATCTAAGAGAAGTATAAGATAAAGTTCAAAGACTAATTACAAGGGGCTCGATAAGGACCAATTGTTTTTATAAACAAATATAAACTATGTCTATGTCTAAGATTGTCATTAGTAAGTGGTTATTTCAAAAGAAAGATTGGGGAAGAGCTGAGTATGATGTGATTCTAAAAAAAATAAAACCATGGAATAAAAGGTAAAAAGAGTAATTATCTTAGACAATTGAAATATGAGAAGGAAGAATAATAGAGGAATTAAATGGGGAAGCATGGCTGGTAGTTCTGGAACTCTACTCTCATCAGGAATATGTTAAAGAGGGAACAATACATATATAGTTAGAAAGGAATAAAGGTCTTCTAAATTTATAAAGAAGTAAGAAGGTGAGGGAATAAGATAAGAAGGGGATATAGAAGGGTATGTAGATAAATGGGAATGAGACAGAGGACAATTAAGCATAATATGGTCTTACATAGATGATATAAATGTATATGTATATGTATGTGTATCTCTCTTTGTCTCTCTCCCTCTCTCTCTCTCTCTCTCTCTCTCTCTCTCTCTCTCTCTCTCTCCCTCCTCCTCCCCTCCATCTCTGTCTCTCTCTCTCTCTTTTTTTCCTTCTGTCTTAATTATATGTTTTTTTTTTTTTTTAGGAGGAGAAGAGCTAGGGGGAAAATTAAAATAAAAAGTACACAACAGAGAAGTAAACCTACAAGGAAGCAAAAAAAAAGAATGACAGCTCTGAACACAATGTGTAGTATTTATTATAAGTATAAGCTTTCTTGAAATGGAAATTTATTGCTTTACATTTTGAATCTTCTCAAATTCTTCTGTGCATGTGACAATTTTTTTTTCTTTTCCTATTCTGTATTTCAGCTTAAAATAAATAAATAAATAAACAAACAAATAAAGGAGGAAAAAAAAAACTAGGTTGTGTGTCAAGACATTTTCCATGAAATATCTGTAGCAACTAGGAGACATTCAGAGAAAAAAAAATTCACAGGGAAATGAGCAGAACCAGGAGATCATTATACATGGCAACAACAGTACTATATGATGATCAATTCTGATGGACATGGCTTTCTTCAACAATGAAATGTTTCAAACCACCTCCAATTGTTCACTGAAGAAAGCCATATACACCCAGAGAGAGGGATATGAAATGTGGACCACAACATAACATTCTCATACTCCTTGATTGATGTTTGCTTACATTGTGTTTCCTTTATCTGATATATCTTTTGTGTAGATAAGATTTTTCTTGCACACCAATGATAAGTTTGGAAATATGTATACATATATTCGATTTGCCAATATTTTAACATAATTAACATGTAGTGGATATCCTGCCATCTAGGGGAGGGGTGGGGAGTTGGGGGGAAAATTTGTAACAGAAAGCTATGTAAGGGTATTTGTTGAAGAATTACCCACACATATGTTATGCAAATAAAATAAAAAAAAAACCAAAAATATCCCCCCAAAAAATTCACAGGAAACTAATATAATTTTCACCATTCTTTGGAGATATGTATAAAAGAACCTAGGAGGGTATTGGAGTCCCATAGGTGGAAATAGGACAAGATGAGATTTTTTTATTTTTAAGAAGACTTAAGTTGGTGGTAGGGAGAAGAGAATGTAGATTTTAAGAAGAGATAATGTAAGCATGATAAACATGTACAGAAATGAGAAATAAATAATTTGGCCAGGAACTTATAAATTAATTAAATTTAATATATGATAAACATAGGAATTGCATAAAATATGAACTTGCAATCCCATTAGTAAAATTTTTTGTGATCCATTGTGTAAAGGATTCTTTATTTCTTGTGTCTACTTAATTTACATTATATACTAAATACCCCATGGGAGTGATCCAAAACTCAACCAATATGTTTTTATGGCCTTTTGAAATTTATGGTATAGTCATTTGCTGAAGGACATCTCACCTTCCTTAAAGAAGATTTTGAAGGACAGATAAATGGGAATCACCTTAACTCTGTGTGTAGATTGTAGTCCATGATTTTTCTTGGTCACTTGTAGAATAAGAACATATCCCAGAATAATTCTTTGAGAAAATCTCTATAATCTTTTAATTGTCATACCCTGCCCTTTGGTCATTATGTACTTTATTATTAAAAAGATAGAGAAGATGTGACATCTGAGGAAAAATCTGATCCAGCTGATAGCAGACCAGGTTCATTATCAGGCACTCCCATACCAGTATTGCTTCTCTCTTTTGAAAGAGCTAGTACAAGATTGAAATGATAATAATCATTATTAAAATAAAAACAATAGTGATAACAATAGCTAGCATTTATATTGTACTTTAAGATATGCAAAGTGCTATATGAATATTATCTCATTTGATCCTTACAACAATACTGAAAGGTAGATATGATTGCTATTATCTCTATTTTTTAGATAAGGAAACTGAGAAAGAGATTAAGGGACTTGCTTAAGGTCATATAGATGCTATGTCCTAAATTTAGAACTTCCATACTCCAGGTCCAAATTAATCCACTATAAGGTTCCAAAGTTCATTTCTGATAATACTTCAGGTATTTGGAAGGAAAACAGGAAGCCTTAGAAGGTATGAAGGTTCTGAGCAATTTACATTGGTCTGCCAGTAGAGAATAGCAGACTTTCAGAGGGACTTACCAAGTTATGATCAGTAGTATTCATTTATTCAAATAAAAATTTAAGTACCTTTCTACATACAATGAGCTATGGAAGAAAATTATTGATAGCTCTTATTTTCAAAGAGGTGTTAAATGGTATTAAAGTATGTACACTTGTAAATATAATACATATTAGTACAGTCATATATAATAGTAGTATAAATAAAAAGCTATGAGGATGAAGATAATAAAGAATATCACTACTTACTTAGAAACCTTGTTCAAGAGGCAGCAAATATTGTTAAAAGGTCCTTAGAAATGGTGAGGCATTTGGAGAACAGTGGTTCTCAGGGGACTTTATTTCTGAAAGGGGTTGAGAACATAATGAATAGATATGTCAACATAGAAGTAGTATTACAGAGACCATTGTTATTAAAATTCTTTAGTGACTCAGACTTTGCTGTTTTAAAGTTGTGGATATTTTTCAAGTCTTTGAAATGGGGTTGATGCTAATATAAGATAAACCCCCATGGCCAATCTGAAGACAACCTCTGTCCTTCATGCTACAGATTCTTTTCCATGAGGAAAATCACTTGAGGATCAAAGATGATGTTCATCTTCTTATCTTGCTGAAACAAATCTTTGCCTTTTCCTGCAAAACCTATAGCAAAGCATAGCAGAGAGTTGAAAACTCTCAAAATGGAGTGAAACCTGATTTTTTTTAACAAAAGGAATAATTGCATTATGATACCCTAAGTGTCATATGAACTCACACTATATCCAATGAAAAATAATTGATCACATTATGCTTATGTCATGTACTTAGCACAATGCCTGGCACATAGTAGGCACTTAATAAAAGTTTATTGAGGGACTGATTGATTCTGATCTTATTTTCATGATACAAACAGGAAGCACCCATGATGATTGCCTTTTAAGTTCCCCTTTCCTACTTTTAATCTTTCATTTTTTCTTATATATTTTCTTCAAAATTTCCCATTTAGCATTTAACAAACTTAAGTGGAATGTTGCCATGCTCATGATATCAATTTGCTTTAGTGTTCTGTATTGCCAACTCTCCTTTTGATTATTCTTTCTTGCTCCTTTAGGTATCTTTTTTATAATATTATCTCATTTCATCACTTGTCTTGAAGAAAACAATAATATAACATTATGAAAAAAATACAAATAATACTTTAGTGTTTTCCTATAACATAATTCACAAAGTACTGATTTTTTCTTCCGTTTAGAGCAAACAGTAAAATTGTCTTCATTAAGACAGAGGTGGACTCTAAGGAATACATTTACTCAGCTTACAATGGACAAAATTATTCTTCAATAAACCTAGGAAAAAAGGTGTCATGTCCAGCAATTTCTTAAGTTTTTATGTTTGGTAGATATCCTTGTCCTCCTCCTCTTAATAAGGATCATGTTGACCAGTAATTTTCTTTCTTTTTATATTCAATATATTCTATTACATGCATATACTAGACATTGTTTAGTGTAATTATATTATATGTATATTGCCTACAATAGAAATTAATGAATGTAACTATATTATAAAAATATTTAGTATGTATTACATAATAGACACTTGCAAATGAGGCAGAAAATTATAGGTCACATGACACTTAATAAGAGGAGCACAGGAATAGCTATCAAATATAGCAAGTTTGTATGTTAAAAATGTTAAAAAATGATGCTTTTCTCTAGGCTTATTAAAAACTAATTTTGTCCAATGTAAGCTGAGTAAATGTAGTCCTTAGAGTCCACCTCTGCTTTAATGAAAACGATTTTACAGCTTGTTCAAAATGGAAAAAGAAATCAATGCTTTGTGAATTATGCCACAGGAAAACACTAAAACTTTATTTTCTTTGAAGCAGTCAATTTATTGCTATTTAGAATTAATATATATAATTAATATATGATACATATTTGTATATTTATTTATCTCTATATTAATCTATTATGTTCCAGACTTTTGAAGTCATTGATGCAGGGAATTTCTAGTGAGTAAACTCTCCTTGCTGATATAGGTCAAGAAGTATTCTATAAATTACACTCTTAGGGAATTACCTAGAGACATTGAGAAGCTTAGGGATGTTTTAGAGTATCACATTAGACATAGTTCTTGTTATATTAATAAATAACAACAATAATAAGATTATTAATATGATAATTAGCACTTACATAACTTAAAAGTTTATAAAATGTTATGTTATTGGATCTTTAGGATAACCATGTGATGTCAGTGCTATTATTATCCTCATTTTACAAGCGAAGAAACAACCTGTGATGTTAAGTACCTTGCCCTGGGTTATATAGTTAGTCAGTATCTGAGGCAAATATTGAGTCCAAGTACACACTTCAGTCCACTGTATTACCTCAGTATTTTTCCTCTACTTCATTTTTTTCTATTTTAGGAATAAAAAATATAGTAATTAATATTAATAATAATAAATAATCCAAGAGAAGATTTTTTTCATAGAGGATAGAGGACTGATCTCAGAATAAAGAAGACCTGGGTTCCAGTCCTACCTTTAACTCTCACTATCTGCATGACTAATTCAGTGTCTTGGGCAATTCTTTTAGTTTATGAATTACAGAGCATTTGCTGATCTGCATTGACAAGGAAGGCACATGTCAGGTAAAAAAGAATCCAAAAGAAATATCTAATGAGACTAATTGCCTAACATTTGATGACTATAAGTGATAAATAACACAAACAGCCAAAAAGTGAAGTGATGGTGAGAAAGGATAAGGTTCAATAAATTACTTTTAAATCAACTTTTTCAAACTCACCAGATTATTTTTTTTCTAATAAATACTCTCTTCCAAGACAGAACTTGAGACCTTGAAATTACCTTGCTAATTTGAATATTTTATTTCTCATAAAGTAGTTTTACATAGCTTATTTCTTGGTTCTTTCTAACCTCATGGGAGTTAGCTCACGTGAGGATACTAGAAAAGAGAAAAAATTATCAACAAATACATAGAATTCTTCTTACTTAAAAACTCAACAACAAAAAGTTTATGGAATGACATTTTTTGCTATAGTATGATAAACATAATTTAGAAAGGGAGAGAAAAAACCCCAAAGTTGCACATAACTTTAAGGATTGTAAAATTAAAAAAATGAGAATTCTTTTTTTTTATTAAAGCTTTTTATTTGTATAACATATGTATGGGTAGTTCCTCAGCACTGATCTTCACAAAGCTTTCCATTACAAATTTTACTCCCAGTCCCCTACCCTCCCCTAGATGGCAGGAAGTCCACTACATGTTAATAATATTGAAATACTTGACAAGTTGTGCAAGAAAAATCCTATCTACAAGAAAAAAAAAAGAAAATCAGAGAAAGGAAACACAATGCAAGCAAATATCAATAGAGATCATGAAAATGTTACGTTGTGGTCCATATTTCATATCCCTCTCTCTGGGTGTATATGGTTTTCTTCAGTGAACAATTGGAACTGGTTTGAGACAATTCTTTGTTGCAGAGAGCCATGTCCATCAGAATTGATCATCATGTAATATTGTTGTTGCTGTGCATAATGATCTCCTGGTTTTGCTCATTTCACTCAGCATCAGCTCATGCAAGTCTCTCCAGGCCTACTGAAATTGTCCTGCTGGTCGTTTCTTACAGAACAATAATATTCCATGACATTCATATACCATAATTTATTCAGCCACTCTCCAATTGATGGGCATCTACTCAATTTCCAGTTTCTAGCCACTACAAAAAGGGCTGCCACAAACATTCTTGCACATGTGGGGCCGTTTCCTCCTCTAAGATCTCTTTGGGATATAGGCCCAGTAGAAACACTGCTGGGTCAAAGGGTATGCACAATTTGATAACTTTTTGAGCGTAGCTCCAAATTGCTCTCCAGAATGGTTGGATCTGTTCACAGTTCCACCAACAATGTATCAGTGTCCCAGTTTTCCCACATCCCCTCCAACATTCATCATTATCTTTTCCTGCATCTTAGCCAATCTGACAGGTGTGTAGTGGTACCTCAGAGTTGTCTTAATTTGCATTTCTCTGATCAATAGTGATTTGGAGCAACTTTTCATATCACTAGAGATGATTTTAATTTCATCATCTGAAAATTGTCTGTTCATATCCCTTGACCACTTATCTATTGAAGAGTGGCTTGAATTCTTATATATATGAGACAATTCTCTATATATTTTAGAAATGAGGCCTTTATCAGAACCCTTAAATGTAAAGATGATTTCCCAATTTGATGCTTCCCTCCTAATCTTGTCTGCATTAGTTTTATTTGTACAGAAACTTTTTAACTTAACATAATCAAAATTATCTATCTGATGTTCAATTGGGAGTTCCAGATCTTCTTTGGACATAAATTTATTCCATCTCCACAGGTCTGAGAGGTAAACAATACTAAGTTCCTCTAATTTGCTTACAATATCTTTATATCTAGATCATGAACCCATTTAGATCTTATCTTGGTATGTGGTGTTAGGTATGGGTCAAGCCCTAATTTCTTTCAAACTAGTTTCCAATTTTCCCAGCAGTGTTTGCCGAATAGTGAGCACTTATCCCAAAAGCTGGGGTCTTTGGGTTTATCAAATACTAAATTGTTAAGGTTATTGCCTAGATTGTCCTGATAACCTATCCTGTGCCACTGATCGACTGCTCTATTTCTTAGCCAGTACCAAATGGTTTTGATGACTGCTGCTTTATAATATAGTTTTAGATCTGGTACAGCAAGGCCACCTTCATCTGCCTTTTTTTTTTTATTAATTCTCTTGAAATTCTTGACCTTTTATTCTTCCAAATGAACTTTGCTACTATTTTTTCTAGATATGTAAAATAATTTCTTGGGAGTTTGATTGGTATGGCACTAAATAAGTAAATTTTTTGGGTAGTATTGTCATTTTTATTATATTCACTTGGCCTACCCATGAGCATTTTATGTTTTTCCAATTGATTAGGTCTGATCTGATTTGTGTGGAAAGTGCTTTGTAGTTTAGTTCATATAGTTCCTGACTTTTTCTTGGCAGATAGATTCCCAAATATTTTATACTATCATCCGTTATTTGGAATGGAATTTCTTTTTGTATCTCTTGCTGCTGAACTTTGTTGGTAATATATAAAAATGCTGATGATTTATGTGGATTTATTTTGAATCCTGCAACTTTACTAAAGTTGTGAATTGTTCCTAGTAGTTTTTTAGTTGAGTCTCTAGGGTTCTCTAAGTATACCATCATGTCATCTGCAAAGAGTGATAATTTGGTTTCTTCATTACCTACTCAATTCCTTTTACCTCTTTTTCTTCTCTTATTGCCAAAGCTAATATTTCTAATAAAATATTAAATAGTAATGGTGACAGTGGGCAGCTTTGTTTCACTCCTGATCTTATGGGGAATGGTTTTAGTTTGTCTCCATTACATATGATGCTTGCTGATGGTTTTAAGTAGATGCTACTAATCATTTTAAGGAAAAGCCCATTTATTCCTATACTCTCTAGTGTTTTTGATAGGAATGGGTGTTGGATTTTATCAAATGCTTTTTCTGCATCTATTGAGATAATCATATGGTTTTTGTTAGTTTGGTTATTAATATAATTAATTATGCTGATAGTTTTCCTAATATTGAACCAGCCCTGCATTCCTGGTATAAATCCTACTTGGTCGTAGTGTACTATCCTGGAGATGACTTTCTGTAATCTCATTGCTAATATCTTATTTAAAATTTTTGCATCGATATTCATTAGGGAAATTGGTCTATAGTTTTCTTTCTCTGTTTTCACCCTACCTGGTTTAGCTATCAGCACCATAACGGTCTCACAGAGGAATTTGGTAGTATACCTTCTGTCCCTATTTTCTCAAATAGTTTGTATAGTATTGGAATTAATTGTTATTTGAATGTTTGATCGAATTCACATGTAGATTTATCTGGTCCTGGAGATTTTTTCTTAGGGAGTTGGTTAATAGCTTGTTCTATTTCTTTTTCTAATATGGGGCTATTTAAATAATTTATTTCCTCATCTGTTAACCTGGGTAATCTATATTTTTGTAGATATTTCTCCATTTCATTTAGATTATCAAACTTACTGGCATAAAGTTGGGCAAGGTAACTCCTAATTATTGCTCTAATTTCCTCTTCATTGGAGGAAAGTTCTCCCTTATCATTCTTGAGACTAACAATTTGATTTTTCTCTTTCCTTTTTCTGATCAAATTAACTAAAGGCTTATCTATTTTGTTGGTTTTTTCATAAAACCAACTCTTAGTTTTATTTAGTAATTCAATAGTTTTCTTATTTTCAATTTTATTAATCTCCCCTTTTATTTTCAGAATTTCCAATTTGGTATTTAATTGAGGGATTTTAATTTGTTCTTTTTCAAGTTTTTTTAAATGATAAGCCCAATTTGTTGATCTTTTCTTTCTTTATTGTATGCAAGTAATCATCTAGAGATATAAAATTGCCCTTTATAACCGCTTTGGCTGTATCCCACAAATTTTGGTATGTTGTCTCATTATTGTCATTCTCCTGGATGAAATTATTGATTGTGTCTATGATTTGCTCTTTCACCCATTCATTCTTCAGGATTAGATTATTTAATGTCCAATTAACTTTTGGTCTATTTTCTCCTGGCCTTATATTGCATGTGATTTTTATTGCATCATGATCTGAAAAAGATGCATTTACTATTTCTGCCTTTCTGCATTTGATTTTGAGGTTTTTATGCCCTAACACATGGTCAATTTTTGTATAAGTTTCATGGACCGCTGAGAAAAAAGTAAAATCCCTACTGTCTCCATTCAATTTTCTCCGTAGAGCTATCATATCTAACTTCTAGCAATTGATTTACCTCCCTATTTTCTTTCTTATTTATTGTGTGCTTTGATTTATCTAATTCTGAGAGAGCAAGGTTGAGATCCCCCACTAATATTGTTTGGCTGTCTATTTCTTCTTGCATCTCTCTCAATTTCTCCCCTAGGAATTTGGATGCTATTGCACTTAGTGCATATATATTTAGTATTGATATTGCTACATTATCTATAGTACCCTTTAATAAAATATAGTTTCCTTCCTTATCTATTTTCATTAGATCTATCTTGGCTTTTACTTGATCTGAAATAAGGATTGCTACCCCTGCTTTTTTTGTTCACCTGAAGCATAATAGGTTCTACTCCAGCATTTTACCTTCATCCTATATGTGTCACTATGTTTTAGATGTGCTTCTTGTAGACAACATATTGTGGGATACTGGTTTTTAATCCAATCTGCTATCTGCTTCCGCTTTATGGGAGAGTTCATCCCATTCACATTCACAGTTAAAATAACTAATTCTTTATTTCCTGCCATCTTATTTACCCAAGTTATGTTTTCCCCTTTCCTTTCCCCTTTCTCCTTTCCCCCTTCCTCAGTATTTTGCTTTTGATGACCCCCTGTCCCAAACAATCCTCCACCCTTTTGATCCCCTCCCCCCTTTTTTTATTCCTTTCCCCTGATTCTTCTATTTTCCCTTCTATTAGTTTATCCCTTTCTTTTCCTCCTTTCCCTCCCACTTTCCTCTAGCAACAGACAAGTTTCTCTGTGAAATCAAATGTCTGATATACACTTTTAGAGCCCAAACTGATGAGAGTGAGTTTTACATAATGCTCATCTCCCTCCCTTCTTTCTCTCAATTATATTAGGTTTTCTTTTCCTCTTCATAAGATATTATCTTGGTTTTACTTCCTTTTTTAAAAAAATCTTATTTTACCACCTTTTCCCTCTTTTCCCCAGTATGATAACCTTTCCCCCTCTGGTTCTCTTTTTCATATTATCAAAGTAATATCTAGTTATTTATACCCCTAAACTTTAAGTATCCCCATAGTAGAAATAAAGTTCTCAAGAATCCTTTCCTTTTTACCTTTTTATGCTTCTCTTGAGTTCTGTGTTTGGAGGTTGAATTTTTTGTTCAGATCTGGTCTTTTCATTAGAAATAGGTAAAATTCACCTATATCATTAAATGACCATCTTCTTCCCTGGAGGATGATGCTAATTCTAGCTGGATAGGTTATTTTTGGCTGTAATCCAAGTTCCTTTGCCTTTTGGAATATCTGGTTCCAGGCCCTTTGGTCCTTCAATATGGAGGGTGACAGATCATGTGTGATTCTAATTATTGATCCTTGGTATTTGAATTGTTTCTTTCTAGCTGCTATCAATATCTTTTCCTTGGTGTGGTAGTCCTGACATTTAGCCACGATATTCCTTGGGGTTTTAATTTTGGAGTCTCTTTCAGGAGGTGATCGGTGAATTCTTTCATTGGTGATTTAGCCTTCTTTTTTTTCATAAAGCTTTTTTTTTTTATTAAAGCTTTTTATTTGAATAACATATGTATGGGTAGTTCCCCAACATTGATCTTTACAAAGCTTTCCATTACAAAAAATGTAATGTCCCCTCCCCTCCCCTAGATGGTAGGAAGTCCACTACATGTTAATAATGTTGAAATGCTTGAGAAGTTATGCAAGAAAAATCCTATCTACAAGAAAAAAAAAGAATCAGAGAAAGGCAACACAATGCAAACAAATGTTAGTAGAGATCATGAAAATGTTACGTTGTGGTCCATATTTCATTTCCCTCTCTCTGGGTGTATATGGTTTTCTTCAGTGAACAATTGGAACTGGTTTGAGACAATTCTTTGTTGCAGAAAGCCATATCCATCAGAATTGATCATCATGTAATACTGTTGTTGCTGTGTATGATGATCTCCTGGTTCTGCTCGTTTCACTCAGCATCAGTTCATGCAAGCCTCTCCAGGCCTCTCTGAAATCGTCCTGCTGGTCGTTTCTTACAGAGCAATAATATTCCATAACATTCATATACCATAATTTATTCAACCACTCTCCAATTGATGGGCATCCCTTCAGTTTCCAGTTTCTAGCCACCACAAAAAGGGCCGCCACAAACATTCTTGCACATGTGGGGCCCTTTCCCTCCTCTAAGATCTCTTTGGTATATAGGCCCAGTAGAAACACTGCTGGGTCAAAGGGTATGCACAGTTTGACAACTTTTTGGGCATAGTTCCAAGTTGCTCTCCAGAATGGTTGGATCTGTTCACAGTTCCACCAACAATGTATCAGTGTCCCAGTTTTCCCATATCCCCTCCAACATTCGTCGTTATCTTTTCCTCTCATTTTAGCCAATCTGACAGGTGTGTAGTGGTATCTCAGAGTTGTCTTAATTTGCATTTCTCTGATCAATAGTGATTTGGAGCAACTTTTCATATGACTAGAGATGGTTTTAATTTCATCATCTGAAAATTGTCTGTTCATATCCCTTGACCACTTATCTATTGAAGAGTGGCTTGAATTCTTATATATATGAGACAATTCTCTATAAATTTTAGAAATGAGGCCTTTATCAGACCCATTAAATGTAAAGATGATTTCCCAATTTGATGCTTCCCTCCTAATCTTGTCTGCATTTGTTTTGTTTGTACAGAAACTTTTTAACTTAAAATAATCAAAATTATCCATCTGGTGTTCAATTAGGAGTTCCAGGTCTTCTTTGGACATAAATTTATTCCATCTCCACAGGTCTGAGAGATAAATTATATTATGTTCCTCTAACTTGCTTACAAAGTCC
Source organism: Myrmecobius fasciatus (assembly GCA_023553655.1). NCBI lineage: Eukaryota > Metazoa > Chordata > Mammalia > Dasyuromorphia > Myrmecobiidae > Myrmecobius > Myrmecobius fasciatus. Next base: position 297,320 of record JAJPUD010001338.1, read on the forward strand.
CTCTTTATATCTAGATCATGAAACCATTTAGATCTTATCTTGGTATGTGGTGTTAGGTATGGGTCAAGCCCTAATTTCTTCCACACTAGTTTCCAATTTTCCCAGCAGATTTTGCCAAATAGTGAGTATTTATCCCAAAAGCTGGGGTCTTTGGGTTTATCGAATACTAAATTGTTAAGGTTATTGCCTAGATTGTCCTGATAACCTATCCTGTGCCACTGATCGACTGCTCTATTTCTTAGCCAGTACCAAACGGTTTTGATGACTGCTGCTTTATAATATAGTTTTAGATCTGGTACAGCAAGGCCAGCTTCATCTGCCTTTTTTTTCATTAATCCCCTTGAAATCCTTGACCTTTTGTTCTTCCAAATGAACTTTGCTACTATTTTTTCTGGATCTGTAAAATAATTTCTTGGGAGTTTAATTGTTATGGCACTAAATAAGTAGATTAGTTTGGGTAGTATTGTCATTTTTATTATGTTCGCTCTGCCTACCCATGAGCACTTAATATTTTTCCAATTGATTAGGTCTGATTTTATTTGTGTGGAAAGTGTTTTGTAATTTAGTTCGTATAGTTTCTGACTTTTCCTTGGCAGATAGATTCCCAAATATTTTATCCTATCATCTGCTATTTGGA
>JAJPUD010001338.1:307956-353938 GCA_023553655.1 Myrmecobius fasciatus
GCCGGAACACCTGCCCCCAATCAGGGCAGAGTGTCCCGAGTGCCTCAGATAAACTCCAGGTGTTTGGAATTTGGAGTTTGGAGTTTGGAATTTCTTCCACGCTGAGCTGAGCTGAGTCCCACCCTCACTTCCGGCCTGCGCAGTTGTTGTCTATTTATCTCTGTGCGAGTCCGACTAACCTGATATGAAGTTATCCAGAGAGCTGTGCCCAAATATTTCTGAGTTCGTTGACTTGAAGATCAGTTCAGAGGCTTATTTTATTGTTGATTTGAGAGAAGATCGGAGGAGAGCAGAAAGTCACCTTTTCACTCCACCATCTTGGCTCCGCCCCCTTAATAAAGCTTTTTATTTACAAAACATATGAGTGATTTTTCTACATTGACCTTTGCAAAAACTTTTTTTTCCCAAGCTTTTCCCCTCCTTCCCCCCACTTCCCACCCCTAGATGACAGGTAATCTAATACATGCTAAATAGGATAAATTATATGACAAATACAATACATGTATACATATCTATACAGTTATCTTACTGCACAAGAAACATCAGATCTAGAAAGAGAAGAAAAAACAACCTAAGAAGGAAAACAAAATGCATGGAAATATGCACAGAAAGTGTTAAAATGCTGTGTTGTGGTTCATACTCAGTTCCCACAGGCCTCTCTCTGGATGTATATGACTATCTTCATCACAGCACAATTGGTTTGAATCACATCATTGTTGAAGAGAACCTTGTCCATCAAAATTGATCATCGTATAGTCTTGTTGCTGTGTATAATGTTCTCCTGGTTCTGCTGATTTCACTCAGCATCAGTTCATGCAAGTCTCTCCAGGCCTCTCTGAAATCCTCCTGTTGGTCATTTCTTATAGAACAATAATATTCCATAACATTCATATACCATAATTTATTCAGCCATTCTCCAATTGATGGGCATCCTTTCAATTTCCAGTTTCTTGCTACTACAAAAAGGGCTGCCACAAACATTTTTGCACATGTGGGTCCCTTTCCCTCCTTTAAAATGTCTTTGGGATATAGGCCCAGTAGAAACACTGCTGGGTCAAATGGTATGCATAGTTTGATAACTTTTTGAGCATAGTTCCAAATTGCTCTCCAGAATGGTTGGATCTGTTCACAGTTCCACCAACAATGTATCAGTGTCCCAGTTTTCCCACATCCCCTCCAACAATTATCGTTATCATTTCCTGTCATTTTAGCCAATCTGACAGGTGTGTAGTGGTGTTATTTAGCCTTCTGATTCTACAACCTCAGGGCAGTTTTCTTTCAAGATTTCCTGGAAGATAGTGTTTAGATTTTTTTTTTCATCATGGCTTTCAGGAAGTCCAATAATCCTTACATTGTCTCTCTTAGATCCATTTTCCAAGTCAGTTGTTTTTCCTAGGAGATATTTCATATTTTCTTCTATTTTTTCATTTTTTTGTTTTTGTTTGACTGATTCTTGAAGTGTTATTGAATCATTCACTTGCATTTGTGTAATTCTTCTTTTTTTTTTTGCTGAGGCAATTGGGGTTAAATGACTTGCCCAGGTTCACACAGCTAGGGAATATTAAGTGTCTGAGACCAGATTTGAATTCAGGTCCTCCTGACTTCAGGGCTGGTGCTCTATCCACTGCGCCACCTAGGTGCCCCTTAATTCTTATTTTTAAAGTGTTGTTTTCTTCAGTTACCTTTTTAAGCTCCTTTTGTAACTGACCAATTTGTTCATTGCACTCTTTTTCCACTTCACTAATTTTATTTTTCAATAAATTGGTGTCTTTTTCATATCTCTTTTGCAGGGCATTATATCCTTCTTGCACTGATTTCAGTTTATTTTCCCATTTATCCTCCAGCTCTCTTTTGAGATTCTTTATGCAATCTTCCAGAAAGGCCTTTTGAAAAGGGGACCAGTGATGGTCCTTGCTGACTTCCTCTGGACGTTTTTCTGAATGAACCTCAGGATCTGGAGTCTGCCCTTCTTTCTCTCGATAGAAGCTGTCTGTGGTGAGAGTTCTCTTTTGCTTCTTCATTTTTTTTTAGACAACGTGAGGTCTGTTTAAGGTTAGAAAAGCGGTGGCTGTGATAATTTGCCCTGGGGCCATTAGGCGAATTAATTTAAGGTGCTGTGCCAGTGGGGGCTAGGACTAAGTCCGAATTATTCCTTAAACAAGGCAAGTCTGCCAGAACACCTGCCCCCAATCAGGGCAAGAGTGTCCCGAGTGCCTCAGATAAAATCCAGGTGTTTGGAGTTTGGAGTTTGGAGTTTCTGCCACTCTGATCTGAGTCCCACCCTCACTTCCGGGTTGCACCTAGTAAGCTGTTTATCCATCTGTCTGAGTTAAACAGACCTGATATGAAGTTCTTCAGAGGTAACTGGAAGCAGTGTCCAAATATTTCTGGATTCGTTGACTTGAAGATCAGTTCAGAGGCTTATTTTATTGTTGATTTGGGAGAAGATCGGAGGACACAGAGAGTCACCTTTTCACTCCGCCATCTTGGCTCCACCCCACTTCTCCCAAGAATTGAAAATTCAAGATTAAAGTTGATGCACTGGCATGGGAACTGATTTTTATTTCATTCATTTTTATCCCAAGTCTGTTATATGACATGTATCATTCATCTATTTTTCTTCCTTGCTTTTGTTATAAAAGATTTTTTTTCTGTTTTTGTCAAGATAAACTTGTAAGAATTAATTAGTTCTGAATGTAGAAGTTAGATTGCCAGGAACAGAAATATCAACATTTCTTGCTAAGGCATGTTTATCATTCTAATTTGACCTCACACAAAAAGTGAAATTGCTGACATAGATATTTTCTTTGAGAGTCAAAGTTGAGCATCTCATAATTTTCACAATGAGCTACTCACCAACATTTGTCCAGAATAAAGTGAGACCATTTTTAAAAGATTAATTAACAGCATAACAGTATTCAATCTGTCATGTGCTTAATTTTCAATACAACTGTTATGTCAGAATCATTAAGAATATGTTTCTCTTGTTATGAGAAAGGCAATTAATAATTCCTCATTAATGTAAGGGAGCAGATATTACTCATAAATCCAACCTCTGCACTATGTGGGCATAAGAATGAACTGCTTATTGTAATTTACCTTTACATGGACTTATGGGTTGAAAAGTTTCACTGGGCTCTATTGAAAGAAAAATAAAAATTGGTTAGATATAAATAGATATTTAAACAAAGGATAAAATGTTGAAATGTGGTAGATGAAGATTCAGCTTCAGATTCTGAAAGATGTGGCTTTAAATCTTGCTTTGATATCTACTGCCTATATAACCCAAGGAAAGTTACTTGTACCTCAGATAATCTTGAGGATATAAATTTTTGGGCAATTAAAGATCTGCAGTTATAGGAAGAGCTTTCTCACTAAAATTTCCCTCTGCATCACATTTTCCCCCCACCCCCCATCAAAGAAAAGATCAACTTCATCTAGAACTTTATTTATATGCTGATGAAACCTGATTTTTATTCATATCACATGGAATAGGTGCTAAGTACATGATAATATTTTTGAGCAAGAGCTGAGCTAGCTTTTTGTTGGGCAATTGCAAGAAAAGTTGAGTCTCAGCATCAGTGCAGAACAGGAGAAATATTTAACACATCTTTTACTGTCTACAACCAAATAACTATTGCCATAAATAAGAAAACTTTGAGCATTGGATTCAGATTTGAATAGAGATTAAATAATATAATCCAAAAGAATCCAAAAAGAGGTCCAAAACAATAAAAAATAAATAATTATCAAAGAAAATGACAACAGTGAAACAACTTATATCTAAATATTTTCATCAACAAAAGAGAAAAAAAACCCCTGTGAATTGTGTATTAACTAAAAAAAGCTCTCAAAAGGAACAAATTTAATCCAGTTCCAACAAATGAAAAAGAATTTAGAGATTAAATTTGAAAAATTGAAAACTAAAAAATCCATTGTCAATAAATAAAACCAGAAGCTATCTTTCTTAAATCATGAATGAAATAGGTGACCATTATGTAACTTGATCAAAAAAAGAGAGGAAAACCAAATTGCCCAAAGTCAAAGATGAAAGAAGAGATTTCAGAAGGAATAAGGCGAAATAAAATAAATTGGTAACAACTGTATGGCCCAATTATACACTAAGAAATCTGATAATTCATGTGAAATAGATGGATTTCACAGAAAAATACAATACTACTAAATTAACAGAACAAAAACATTTAAATTAGTCTCAGAAAAAAGACATTTAATGCCCCATAAATGCAATCTTAAAGAAAAAGAACGCCCAGATTAAAATATAATTTTAAAGTAAATTGTATCAACTAACAACATTATGACAAAAGAACAAATAATTCTAATATATTGTTTACAAATATAGAAAACTAATCTTACTCTTTATATAATATAGATGCAGTCCTGATATTTGACAAGCAGAGAAAAAAAAATACCAAAAAATCATAAATATTGATTAAAATCTTGACAATGAAGTTGTAACAAAACACTCTAAAGTTTATTCATTACAATAGGTTTGAATTTATATTAAGAATACAAATTTGATTCACTATCAGGAAAACTAGAGGCACAATAGGTCATATTAGTAAAAGTTAAAAATCACATGATTTTATAAATGAAGAAAAAACTTTTGAGAAAATATAATATTTATTCATATCAAAGATAGTAAACATCATGGTGTTCAGGCTTTTTGTCCAATCACTTTTTTTTAAGGAAGGGGCTCATAATCTTTTGATGGACTCTGCATATCCTGTCTTCAATTTCCACATGTTTTGCTTGCTTAATAAGCTTATTTTCTTTTAACATTCTCCCCCCCCTCCTTTTTTTGGTTTTGTTTTTTTTCTAGGTTTTCCTTCACTTTTGTGTAGTTTAATTCCTAGTCTGTTTCTCTCCTTTTTGCTTCTTTTAGTGAGACTTGTCTTCAAGTTTTTCTTTTCTGTTCATTAATATATATTAATTTATTATTATCATCATACAAATATAAAGCATATTTACATATGAATAAATATAAAATTATAATGAATATATAATAATAAAAGACATACACTGTTCTCATAATTCTCATTTTTTAAAACCACTCAGGAAAAGTGTTGTCATTTCATGTTCTCAAATTTCACAGGATCTTCTGACTTATCAAGTTTTAGATCATTTTTTCTTGCTTTTCAGTGTTTACTCATTGATGCTTGAATTCTATTTTCTATTATAATTTTTTTGTTTATTTATGTATTTATGTTCAAGGTTTTTGAGTTTTCTTCTTGAAATCTTTGGTACTTTGAGTATTTTTTTCTGCCCTTATTTTCCTTATCACTCACTTCCTGAAACCTTTCCCTCTGAATTGTGGTTTCCATGGGGACTCGATCTCAAAACTCTTTTCTCTCACATTGGCAATTCATTGCTCACCAGCTTAGGTCTCTTCCCTAGTTCACTTTTGGGTGGTAAGAACTTAGAACCTTGCAGAATATCCAGGTTGCCACCCTCAGCAGGCTTTTGTTTCTGAATGACTGTGGTCAAACCTGATGATAAAACTCAAGCAAACTTTCCCAGTCTGGAGGTGGAATCTCCTTGGCCCTGGAAAGGAGGGAGGACTCGTGTTATAATGGTAGGTTTTTGTCTTTGGATTGACCAATGCAACCTTGCTCTTGGTATACAAGTTGGGGGGGGGGATGTCGAGTTAGGTCAGGATCAGTCAGAATCAATTTCTGCACCTTTTTTAAAGCCATATTTTGCAATGTAGGTGTCTTAGACCATGAAAACAGCCAGAATCACTTTGGTACATAATTTCTGGTTTAAAAATGTCCAGAAAAATGTCTGTCTTGTTGCTCACATTGACAGTAAATATCATAGGAATAAATGGGGCTTTTCCCTTTGTTTGCCCTTCAGTCTTGAAGAAGACCTTGACACTGGAGAGGCAAGATGATTTGTATTTAAGTGAGGGAGGACTGTGTAAAGTCAATAGCTTTACTTTCTCCTCCAGAGCCATCTGGGTCCAGTGGGGAAATATAGATTAGCATAGTTGGAGATGGCTCTGGATGCAGCTAAGGTCTTTGACAGGTCTCACTGTGATTAAGACAAAACAGCCTGTTTTACTTAGCTAAAAAATTAAGGGGAAGGGAAGACCTTCAGGATTTCTGAATCAATCAGGGCTCAAACAATGAGCAATTGGGGCTTGGCTTGGGACCTGTTGGTGGCCAAGCAATGACAGCCAGAATGCTTTGGATTTAAGACATGGTCCTTAAGAAAGGAATCTAACTGGTAAACCCTAAGATGTCTTGGGAGGTTTCAGCAATCAGAACAAAAATTGCTTTCCTTTGAGCAGAGCTCCTGCAGATGAGATGGACAGAAAAAAAGGCAGGGAAAGGAAGTGTCCAAGTGACCTGTTCTGGCTGGGTTCTCAGTGGAGCAGTTCTACTCACAGAGATTGTTGTCTCCTTCATTTTTGGAGAGGGCCATGAGATCAGGGAGATGATTCTGGGACATGCAAATGATTGGATTTCAGCGAGGGAGAGCTGGGCAAGGTCACCAACTTTATTATCTCCTCCAGAACCACCTGGTGGAAAGACATAGACCAGGGTGACTGGAGATGGCTTTCAGTAACTAATATCTCTCGTAAAGTTAAGAGCTAACATTGTCTTTGGGCAGCTGAGTGATGCAGTGGATAAAGGCTGGGCCTAGAGTCAAGAATAATCATCTTTCTGAGTTCTAATCTGGCTTTAGATACTTCTTAGGGCAAGTCACTTAACTCTATTTGCCTCAATTCCTAATCTGTAGAATGACCTGGAGAAGGAAATTGAAACCATCCCATTACTTTTGTCAAGATAAGAAATATATGTGGTCTTCAGTTTTCAGGTGCTCAGCATCCCAAGAAGAAAGAGAAAATGAAAACTTAATAAAAGTGACCCACCAGGGACAATGATTGAGAAGTATCACTCAGAGAAATCCAGGGCTCTATTGATTCAAGTTCCCCTTACAAAGATAAGACTCTCTTGATGACCTCAATAAGCTTACTTTGTGAGAGAGATAATTTGAGTATATGATTTACAAAATAAATTGATGAAAATGTGGGATTAGAGAAGATGCCAAATGTCAGAGTATAAAGAAAAAAGAAGTTTAGTGGTGAAAGGAAGAAAACTGTAGGTCCTTCATTCTTGAAGGTCCAGATATGTCTTCTTGAGTTGGATTAATTTAATCCTTAGCTATAATAGTAGTTTGGAAAAAATCATATCCAAGTTATATGACTTATTGGCTTCATGTAGACACAGATCTATGTTATTTGGTCATTTTCAGTCATTTTCAAGTCTTCCTGATCCCATTTGGTGTTTTCTTGGCAAAAATACTGGAGTGGTAAGTTATTTCCTTTTCCATTTATTTCATAGATGAGGAAATTGAGGCAAACAGGGTTAAATGACTTTCCCAGGTATATAGGTATTTGAGGCTGGATTTGAACTCAGGTCTTCCTGATTCCAAGCCCCTAGTTGCCTACTAGACAAAGCTTAGATCACAAGTAATAGATTTTAAGAATCTGTTTTCCAACTCTATCTGCATGTCTTCCACTGATTTAGTAACCATTATGTATCTGTCTGGTAATATCTTGGGCCAAAGCTTCCCTGTCATAAAAGGCCACATTTGGTCCAGAAACACCCACTATTATCAAGACTATAACACCTCTAACATATTTAGGAATAGTGTTTTATTTATTTCTGGTGTCTTTGTGTCAATGACCAATAGGAAATTTGAGGGATTGAACATTCCTGTCCAAGGCCTTAACCTTGGAGTTACCTCAGAAGATTGGAAATGTCTGAGAAAGAATTGAATCATTAATTTTGTATAGTCCTAAAAATGTCAGCTATAGCAATAAGGTAAGGAAGAGAAATTGAGAAAATAACACAGGCAAAGATGAAACAAAATTTTCACTATTGGTGTTTGATATAATCATTCCATAGCAGAGAAATTAAAACAATAACTTTAGTAAAGTATCAATTTTTAAAATATGAAATACAATTATTAGATTTGTTTTATATAGAAATAAAATCTAGGAAGAGGAGAAAGAAAAAGAAGTTTGATTTAAAATAACTTTAAAATATTAGGGAATTCACTTCTCAAGAAACACTTCAGATTTTTATATATGCAAATATAATTTTAAAAATAAAAATAAAAGAATCATGGAAAAAGAGAAATTAATTTTTCATGGTTGAGTCAAGCCAATAGAATATACAACCTAAATTATTTTACATATTAGTGCCATACAGCAATGCTGAAGAGTTGCTTTCTAGATCTTAATAAGATGATCGTAAAATTAATTGGGAGAATTTCAAAGAAAATCATAAAAATAGTAGGTACATAAGGGCCTACTAGTAAGATATCTCAAATTACATTAAAATTCAGCAATGATCGTAACTATATAACTACAAATTTAAAAAAAATAGAAAATATGATCAACGTAACAGGTTAGTTTAAAAAAAACACCTGGAAACACTGATAATCCTAGAAGACTGTTCAATAAACTCAAAAACTTTTGTAAGAACTTATTAGTTAACAAAAACTTAGGGAAAAATGGAGAGTAGTTTGGTAGAAATTGGGTTTAACCCAGTATTTTATACCATTTACCACAATAAGCTCCAAATAGCTAAATTATCTAGCCATAAAAATCCATATAGATAAATTAGAGGACAAAGTACATAGGATACAAATTAAAAGTTGTCAATATGTTAAAAATTATTTGTTTGATTATGTCTGTTTGTTACTAGAGAAGATTCCTCTTGCTTGGAGGGGAGCAAATTATTCAATAATGATAGAGATGCAAAAACCCCCCAAAAGATAAGATCACCTCCACTTTTGAACTACTGTATTTTCAATCCAATCTCAGAAATTATTGGTATGATAAAAATACGTAAATGAATGTTGGAGTAGCTAGGTATAGTAGATAGAACACTGGGCCTGGAATCATGGCGATCTGAGTTCAAATCTGGTCTCAGACACTCACAAATTATGTGATCCTGGGAAAGTCACTTAACTCTGAATGCCTTAAAAAACCTCAGGAAAAAAACAAAACAAAACAAAACAAAACAAAACAAAACAAAACAAAAAAAATTAATGATTTCCAGAGAGGGATTTTTATTCAAAGCTTTACTCTCTCTTACTAGTGTCATTGATTCTTGAAATGTCATCATTAGTATTTTATTTCTCTGGGTAAAAGGAATTTATCATAAAACTATCCACGGAAAGCCCAATATAACACAATTTATCCTTATCTATCTTTATATTGTGCTATAACAGGTATACTTAGGTTCAGAAGGTGTATTGATCAGAGCTGACCATTTTCCCACAATTTTTCTTTTCCCTCATATAACAAAATACCTACAAACAGCATCTGTACCCCTTGCCTCAACTTCCTACCTACTGTTCAATCTCATTACTCTACTGTTTTGAAAATTGACTACTTAATCACCAGTTATGATGGACTTTTATTACTCTGAATTTTTGTGTTACTACTCTCTTTTGGTCCTCCTCTTTCTCCGACTGCTTTTTTTGCTGTTATAATTTATTTCTTATTCTCTAGCTATCTTCCAAGATATCACCCTGGATTCGTTTCTCTTCTCTTCTCTTCTCTTCTCTTCTCTTCTCTTCTCTTCTCTTCTCTTCTCTTCTCTTCTCTTCTCTTCTCTTCTCTCTCTCTCTCTCTCTCTCTCTCTCTCTCTCTCTCTCTCTCTTTGCTGAGGCAATTGGGGTAAACTGATTTGCCCAGGGTCACACAACTAAGAAGTCTTAAGTGTCTGAGATCAGATTTGAACTCAGATATTCTTGACTTCAGGGCTGGTGCTCTATCCCAGCTGCCCCTCTCTTTTCTTTTAATATTCTCTTTTAACGATCTCATCAGTTCCCTTGGGAAAAATTGTTTCCAAAGGGACTAATTCCAGAATATCTGGTTCTTCCCTACCATTTCAATGCTACATTCTCTATTTAGACCTTCTTTAGGCATATTAATTTAATATATCCAAAATTCAACTCATCTTTCTTCCCTCTTCTTAACTTCAATATTTTCCTTGAGAGCATAACCATCATTCCAGTTTCCCAGGTTTGTAACCTCAGTGGGACTTCTAATTTTAGCTCTTTCTTCTCCAAATCTAGTCAGGTATAAAGTGTTAATTTTTATACTTTCAAAACATCTTTGATATTTATATCCTTTTCTCCACTCACATGACCATTATCCTAGTGTATGCTCTCATCAACTCTTGTCTGCACCATTACAAAAATTTCCTAATTGGTTTCTTTTGTCTGTCTTCCCCCCTTTCTCATCCATCTTCTCCTTAGTGGCAAGAGTGGTATTTCTAAAGTTTAAGTTTGACCACATTACTTCCTTGTTCAGGAAGCATTGATGGCTTCTTATTGCCTCTTACATAAAATACAAACTCCTTTGCTTTTCATTTTAAGCTTTTCTCATTTTGGGTCTAGTCCATCTTTTTAGAACAATTGCATATCACTCCATCAGTATAGCCAAACTAGCCTTCTTGTAGTTTTCCACGGGTAATAGTTCGTCTTCTATCTCCTCGAACAATCTGTCTTTCATTGTCTTGAAAGTTCTCTCTCATTAAGTTTGCATTTTTGGAATTCATAACTATCATCCTTAGTAGTTGACATATCACCTTCCACTTGATACCTTTCTTGATCCCTTCAGGTAGTGGAATTTTTTTTTTAAAAGATTAAATTAGCTGTGATCTCTATTAGGGGAGGAATAGATGAAACTATAGATCCATTAAAAGACAATGTTCAAAGTGAGAAATGATGATAACTTGGTATCCTGATAGTTCCAACCTGTCTCTGCTGCTCATGACTTCCTCTTTTATGTTTCCACTTTTTTCTACCTCATTTTCACTTAGGCTATTCATTAATATGGATTTTGCATTTCTTGAATGGAAGTTGGTTTTTACTACAGTAGAGTTATTAATGTGTTTTATGAACCAAATTATCCAAGTCAAATGATTTTCACTCAAAGATTTTTCAAAGTCAATTTAAAAAGTTATAGGAAAACTGCAAACTGAAGCCAGATCAGGTTATAGAAAACAAAGTGCCTAAAAAGTTGATTCTACCTGACATGTTTCAGGACCTAACTACCAGTGAGGAGCAATAGCTCTTTTAGAAATCAGGAAGCATTTTTCTTCATTTTTAAAAAGATAAATGTGAGGGAAGTTAATTTCATATTAATCACTACATTAATTTAAACAACATATTAATATCTATAGTAGGATATAGGATGTGTTCAGGAAAGATAGTATCTCTGGTGTAAGGGCTGCAGAGACCTTTTCTTTGACATCTTTGATGTCTACCTGATCACCTAACTCTCAACTATGTCTCCAAAAAACTATAGCATGCACAGCAGCCACATCCCAGTAAAGTGTTTTGGCAGATGGGCTAAACCAGGTTAAGGGTAACTGAAGGGTTTCAAACCCATCAGTGAACTAGTGTCTACCCTAAGCATATGAAGATTCCCCCTAGTGGAATGGGCAGATGAGAGCAATTTGTCCTATAGCCATGAAAGCAGTGTATGATTTTTTGTTTGTAGATGATTATGCACATAATGTAGTCTCTGAAACTGAGGTGCAACAAAGTATGAATTGATTCTCTGCTACTTGTGCTAATTTTGACCTAACAACATTTGGAAAATGCTCCATCCATGGAAAGGTATTCCATCCATATATGGAGCCATCGACTACAGCAAATGGAAACGTTTTAAATGTTGTGCATAAGCTCACTTACTTTGGCAGTATGCTTTCCAGAGATGTTTACCTTGCTAATGAGATTGACACATGCATTGCCAAAACTATGTCAATGTTTGGGATGCTCCAAAGGAAAGTGTAGGGAAGCAGAGTATATTAGACTGACTACCAAACTGGAGGTCTACAGAGCCATTGTCCTGACCTCATTCTTGTATGCCTGAGAAATTTGGACAGCATCATGTCAAGAAACTGAATTACTTCCACTTGAATTATCTTAGGAAGATTCTGAAGATCACCCAATAAGATAAGATACCAGACATTAAAGTACTTTCTCAAACTAAATTGCCAAGCATTCAAACTCTACTGCAGAATGTACTATTCTGTTGGGCTGGCCACGTTGTTCAAATGCCAAATTTATACTTGCCAAAAGGACTATTTTATGGAGAACTCACTCAGGGCAAACCTATCACATGGTGGCCAGAAAAAATGATACAAGGATGCTTGCAAGGTCTCTCTCTCTCTCCTCTCTATTTTTTTAAAGGCAATTGGGATTAAGTGACTTGCCCAGGGTCACCCAGCTAAGAAGTGTTAAATGTCTGAGGCCAGATTTGAACTCAGGTCTTTCTGACTTCAGGACTGGTGCTCTATCCACCACACTAACTAGCTTCCCTTTACAAGGTCTCTCTTAAGAACTTTAGAATTGATTGTATGACATGAGAAACACTGGTACAGGACCATTCGGCGTGGTGTGCCCTTATCAGAGAAAGTGCTGTTTATGAGCAAAGCAGAACTGACTTAGCTCAAACACTCTCCTCCTCCAAAATTGTGAGATGCACAAATTTTGAGAATCCAACCCCAAAGTTCACATGTAATATTTGTGCCTGGTTTGTGGTAGAGAATTCTGAACTCCCATGGGTTCATTATCTATAGTTAAACACATTGTAACTTGACTTTAACATGGTGATGTCATTTTGATCCTCTGCGAGAATGGAGAACAATGAGCTAACCACCAACTTAACTATACTGAAATTATAGGAATTAAAAAATTATATTAGAGTGTATTATTTCATGTTGAGTATCTTCATTACACATGTAAGTGCAAGAAAAACTTGAATTTTTTGGCCATTGAAGATGCACTGTTACCACAAATTTGGTCATTAGATGTAAATATATAAGGAAAGTAAATGATTAAAAAGGTAAGACATAGGGAGGCTATCTGGTTCATTTAGAGAATTACATTAGAGAACTACAATGTTCTCTAACTAGAAACACCTTTCATTCTATTTCTCCCATTCTTTCACACCTACTAAACTTATTTTGTGAGCTTATAGTGATATCATTTTTTTTGGCAAATAAAAATACATTGCTTGATAAGGTTCTTTTATTTTTCAAGACTACATCTCTTCTATTCTAACCTCTTCAGTAGTTTTAGAAGATTATCTCATAAATCATTATCTCATAAACTCAGTAATGATATATTCATAGGATTTAGCCACTGAACTCATGTTCATGTTTGATGTAGTTCAACTGGAATACATGGGAAAAACTCATGTTTATGGTACATATATTGGTCTTCTGGGTTTCTGAAATTCCATTAAAGGCTCAAAGAGGCAATTTGCCAATTGTGATATCTAGAAATTAAGTTTTAGCAAGAAAGTCATGCAGTTTTTGTTGTATTTTTTGTGCCTCCAAATGAATCTTGCCGTTGTTTTCTTTAACTCTAAAGTATGTTATTAGTAATTTGCTATTACACTAAATCTTTAAATTAATTTAGGAAGTATTACCTTTTTTTTTTGTATTGGTACAACTAAGGGGCAGGTAGAACTTTTATCTTTGTAATAGGGATTGAGGAATGTTTCACTCATAGAGGAGCTGTCCAATTCTGAATACAAGAATCTTACCTCAGCTTCCCAAGCAGAACAAAACTCAAATGCATATTCGAGTCTGTACTTCAGTTACTGGGTTGATAAAAAGTCCATTACTATCTGATGTTCCATATTTGTTACAGATCTCATACACTGCTGGGAGTTAATTACAAACCAATTTCCCACTAGCACTCCTTTTCTCAATCCTGTTAAGATTTATGAGTGGTCAGCTTGGTGGGATAAATCACAGAGAACATCCTTATTAGATATTATCCTAACCCAATCACAAAATAGATTACTTTACAGTTCTCTGGCCCCTTTATTTTATCCTTCAAGATTTCTACAATATCTTTACATGCAAATGGAAACTCCAAATATCAGTAATCATCCATGGATACTAGAGTGCTGAGAACATATATATATGTATATATATATATATATATACATATATATATGTTCTATATATATATACACATACATATATTTGGCTAAGGCAATAGGGGTTGTGACTTGTCCAGGCTAGAAGTGTTAAGTGTTTGAGACCAGATTTGAACTCAAGTCCTCCTGCCTTCAGGGATGATGCTTTATCTACTGCATTACCTAGCTGCCCTATGACAATAGTTTTCAAGTGTCATATTCATATTTTCAAAATATTGATTCATGGTGCTAATAGTCAATTAAACACTGAAGAAAATGATGATAAGTAGTTATATTATAAGCAGTGCTCTAAGAAAATAGATAAATAGCCTGTACTACCAAAGCAAATATGTAGATCAGCAGCAATGACCCCTCAAGCATTCTAGCTTCACAATGCTCAGCAGTCCAATACCAGTTTAGTGTCATATTTAGTAACATTACTTAAGTGAAATTTATATGTAAATGCAATCTAGCATACTAGTGATGGCTGGAACACAAATTTAGCTCTGAGTTCTGGCAATGCAATGCGTTTTCTGAGGCTCTTTTCCCAACTCCCACTTTCTCCAATGAGTCAATGCCTATATCTTGGCTGATACATTCTGTATAGGCATCTCTCAGAATTAAGAAGGTTGTTTTTCAAGTGATATATCTCACAATCTCTTTTGCAATATACTTCCAACCAAAATTTCAGTTGAGAAATAATTGTTAGCCCAACATAGATAGATTTTAGAAAAGTTGGTCCATAAATGCTTGCTGATTACCACCTCAAATTTTTGTGACACGCTCTTCCAAAAGTATACACAGCATTCTGGAGAAAGTGGGATTAAATTTAGAGACCATATGTGGCAAAAAGATAAAATTATAGCTCCCAGGTTCTGAAAGTCCTTTCCCTCTCTGATTGTATTTCCCTTAGTCATGGTATAGCTTATGTGCTGGACTTTTTGTAGAGCTATGAATTTTTTTTTTTTGCAAAGCTATATATAGTCTGTTCTTTGTGCTCTTCCATATTCAGCTTCTCCTTCATAGATAGACAGTGCTTTCATCCTATATATTCTAGGGATTGATACTAGTATAGCAGTGGTAAGATTGAAGTTCAAACTCCTTTGGACCCTTCAAATTACAAAAGATATTTTCTGGCTAAGGTGGGAGTGAAGAGAAATATTTTTACTTCAGCCTTGATTTCTCTATTCTCTTTCTCTTAGTTAAACTGTTCATCCCTCATTAAAGATATCATCATTTCAAATGTTCTTATGGACTATTTGTGCCTGATTTGTAGTAGAGCCTTCCAAGTTCATGCTGGTCTGATCAGCCACAGTCAAACACACTATACCTTGATCCCAGCATAGTGATGCCATTTTGGTCCGAGCAAAAAAGAACAACAACAAAGCTAGGATATTCTCCCTCTGTTTGCTACTCTCAGGAATACAAGTCTTGGCTAGACACTGGAATGACTTGGTTCTTGAAATGGTCTTCAGTTTGATGGATAGTTCATCAGGAGTAACTATCCTTCCTCAGTCAATCTGAATACTTCCGGTAGCAATATCACTCCAGGTTGACCAAGAACTTTTCAAGTGTCAAGTGTCATATTTTTATGTCATGCTTTCAAGCTTGATTGAGATTTTTTTCACCTCATTTAGGTATTGGGACATATTATCACATTTTAACTATGGTTGGATGATTTGATGAATTTACTCAATCCAATTTTATATTGCTATTTCTCTTTTAGTTTTACTTATTACAGTTCCTTCTGATGCATTTTTAGAACTTTGTAAGAGGTAATGTGGAAAATCCAGCTGTTTCAGGAACTTTGAAAATGCTCTCTTAACTGGAAGTCACCATAAATGCTTATTAATTAAATGATTATTAGTGCTGTTCCTTATTACCTTATAGCTACTTTGCATTAAAAAATTCTTTTCTGTGTACATATCACTTACTTCCAAGGCGGACTCTCTGAGGACAAGGATTGCTTAGTTTTTGTCTTTTTATTCTCTTATCTAGTAAAAAAAAATTCCTGAGAAATATTTGGCACTGAATAAATGCTTATTGATGAATTGTATTCGTTTGTGACTTTCAAAAGGTCATTAAATCTTTCTAAGTCTTTGTTTCCTCGTTTGTAAGAAAAGGAACATTAGCTGATCTCTTTTAAGGCTAAGTGAAAGAGTAACTGACAATAAAAAAGGATCATAAAATATTCTTGTACTATAAAATGCTGTATAAATATTGAATGACAATGTTACTATTTCCTCATGACCTCTGCTGTTTTTTCCATTAGGAAAGTTTGCCTGAAAGAGGCTGGACCCCTATCTTGTAGATGAAGTAAATAAAATGTAGAATATAAATACTGAGTTAAAAATCAGATATCTGAAGTCAGAAGTCACTAATGAAGTGGTCATAGTAATATATAGTGAAGAAATCATGGTAAAATGTATAATGTTAATATCTATGAATAATTCATAATTTGGTATAAATTTCTGAAAATCTTTTTGTTTTGTTTTATAGCTTGTGATATATGGGAATAGTAGAGGGTTATCAAAGCCAAAATAAGGATAGCAGAAAGGAGAAATAAAGGAATAAAAGGAGGATTGAAACAATTAATTTAAAAAAAATTTTTGTATTTGCTCAATGGGAAAGTTTTATTGAAATGACTAAGAAGTATCCCACTGCTACCCTTGGTTTCCCCATTTGGTTGAATTGGAGGCTGTATTCTTAATTATATAAGATTAAACCAGAAAAAAGTGGAATCCTTAAAATTTATACTCTTTCATGCCACCATAATTCATTTTCTCAAATGTAGGAAGCAGGTCTAATCACTACCCTTTCTTTTTACTAGAATTTCCTAGTCTTTACTCATCCTTCTCCTTAGGTGCTCATAGGTCCAACAAATATTGCAGCAAGCAAAGATCTCATTTTTCAAAGTTTCAAGCAGAATTAATTCAACAACACTAAAAATATTAGGTACTTATTTGAAATGTTGGTTCCTGGGGAGATTAAAAAAAGGTTTTTTTGGAAACATATAAAAAAATTCTATCAAGTCCAAATTCTCTCCCTCTTATCCAACCCTCCCCCATACATTGAGAAGGCAAGAAATAGAATAGTCATCATACATATGAAGTCATGCAAAACATATTTACATATTAGCTAAGTTGTAGGGAAAAATGAAAAAAAATGAAGTAAAAAATATGCCTCAATTTTCACTCAGAGTTCATCAGTTCTCTTTCTGGTGGTGGATGACATTTTTCATCTTGAGTCCTTTGGATTTGTCATGGATCATTGTATTGGTTAGAGTAGCTAAGCTTTTCATAGTTGACTATTATTACAATAATTCTGTTACTATGATAAAAAAATTAAACAAGATAAGGTTTCTGTCAGACATCTGCATTTCTAGGAGAATCAGGAAGAGCTGAAAAAGGGTGGTTACTACTACTTTCATATACTCTGTGCCAAAGACATTCAACAGCTTTCAGCACAGATCACTGCACAAGATATTACCTGACATATTAGCTCATAGTGTTTATCATATAGTTATATTGATTATCTATTTATTTCTGATTTAGAGAGCTCTCATGGATTTAATTTTAATCTTAATGCTCATGAATCTAAAAGCTATACATCTTCACATAGGTGTCATACAGACATTTCAAATGCAACACATTCAGAATGAAACAAGCTACATTTCTCCCAAATGTGTCACCTCTCCAAAGGTGATAATGATTCTTCCAGTTACTTAAGTTCAAAATCTTAGAACCATTTTTCATTCATTATTCTCCTTAACCTCTCATCTCCAATACTGTAAACAAGTGTAGTCTATGCTATTTCTGTAGTATCTCTCTCATCTATTCCTCCTCAACAATTATACTCAATCTTTGCCAACAAAGGGAAAATATTTTTAAGAGAATTGATGATATTAAGAAATTCTTTTAAGAAGAGAAGCAGAAAGAATTTATTATTTTATTTGTAATAAGGCACCACAAGAACTTATTTGGCCACCATAGGGATGTAATAGTGGAGAATAGGGAAATCTTATAAAATTCACTGTTATCTGGGACATAAAAATTTTTTTTTAATAAAAGTGTAATAGAAATATAAGATAAAGCAATGAACTACATAGGGAGAAAAGACATAAAGTTGTCTTTCTGAGATAGTAAAAATAATTATTATGAAGGATTACTGAATTTAACATTATCATTTTCATATAATATCATAGGTAAATTTAATACATCCTTATATTGTTCATATTATGTGATTTTGTTTTTTACTTTGTTAGTTTACCCTGGGGATTAAGCTGGTATAAGTTTTCAAAAGATTATTGTATGAGTCTCAAAGACTGAGATTTTGCTCAGATCCTGTTGGTTGGTTCTTTGCAGCTTCTACTTTTGTCTGGAGAATACCAAACACTCAAACAAGGATATTCAGAAAACAATTAAAGTCATTTCCCTCTTTTTCCTAGTTGTCAGGCTACTATTAACACAATGATAAATTTTTTCTTATATTTTAAATTTAAATTTTATTTTTTTTCAAAAAGCTTAAAAACCCTTCCTCCTGCCTCCATCAAAAACCATACAATAAAACAAAAACCTGTTTTTATGGGTAGGTGAGTGAGAGAACAAAGCAAAACTCTTCAAACAAATATTCAGAGACAAATAAAACAAATTCCCTCATTGGACACATTCAAAAATGCATTTCTTATTATGCACTAGAGTCTATCATCTCTCTTTAGAAAGTAGATAGTGTGTTGTCATGGTTTATCAGAGTTCTTAAGTCTTTCAAAATTTTGTCTTTATAATGTAATCATGTACATTGTTTTTCTAGTTCTACTCAGTCCAGTTCACTATAATTCATAGTTCTCAGTAATTATTATTTTCACAATTTCTTATGGTAGTAGCATTACATTATATTCATTTACTATATTTTGCTTAGTTATTCCTTAATTTATGGACAACCCTATGATTTTATTTGCTACTACAAAAATACCATAAATATTTTATATATATGTATTTTTTGCTCTTTCTTTGCTCTCTTTGGGGTGTGTACTTAATTGTCACCTCACTGGGCCAAGAGGTAGACACAAATCATTGATTTTTTGGGTCATATTTCTAAAATATTTTCCAAAATGTCTAGTACAACAAGCTCTGCCAGTAGTAAATTAATGTGAATTTCCATCAATTTTGACAGACTTGTTGGAGATTTTTCCAACATAGATAATTTTATTTCTTTCCTTTCCTAACATAGAAACATGTTGCTACCATGGAAGTAGGAAACTGAAGTAATGTAGGTAATTCCTATTGGTCACTCTCTTACAACATGAAAAAACCAAAGTTTATTTAGAAAACTTTTTATTGTTAATAGCTCTTATGTAGAAAATCTGGAGCAATCATTAACTGATACCACTCAGAATGCTATCATGAAATTTCTTTTCAAGCTTATAACACACTAAATTAAAGGGAGAAAGTTTTATTTAAAGGTAAAAGAAAATAAAAGAGAATTTCAAAAATATATTGCCCAAAATTAAAGAAGAAAGAAGAAAAATCTTATTTAAAGGTAAGATAAAATGGATAGAAGCCAAAGTAGAGTCAAAACAAGTAAATATCCTCCAATGATGGTATGAAAACAAATTTCCAATATAGGGAAAATATCTCCATCAAAGTTATTTTCTCAATCACTTGTACTTGTTGTGCTGAGCAAGTGCTGCTGTTTAGAGTGAAGTTGAACACATGAAGTTTCTTATAACCATTCAGACATCATCAAGTATTGCTTTAGTTCCTCAGTGGTGTTCTCTAGATCCATGGCTTCCAGGGGATGCATCCTGGAAATGTTTGCAGGCAAAGCCCAAACCTCAATCTTTTCCACACCCAGTATCCTCCACAGCAGATATATCATTGTTCAGAGTGAGTGAGAAAAATCCCCAGAAAGTTTCCTATCTAGTAGGCAATATAATTATTCCTGTCACACTGTTTTGTGATATGGAGCCAAACTAGAGATCTACAATTATTCCATTTTATCACTATTTCTTACAAATGCTTGCTCATTAAGAAGAATCTTTCTGTGTGGTTTCCATTATTAGATTCAGATATGGTAGCCCCAAATCTTGATTTAATTTATCACCTTAACACTTACTTGGGAGAATATGCTCTATGTGGGAGCAAACTGGGTTTGGAGTTAGAGGGCGTAGGGTTGGATCTTGCCCCTGTAGTTTACTACCTGTGTGATCATAGGCAGGACACTTAACTTCCTGGAACTCAACCTCCTCATTTGAAAAATTTTCAAATGAAAATTTGAAAAAAAATTTGCAACACATAAAGCTTTCAAATTTCCTTCCAATTCTTTAGCCATAGTTGTATGATCAAGATTCCCCCATTCTATGTCAAATATATATATAAAAAACTCTCTTTAAATCTTGTAGGATAAATTCCTTTAAGGATTGCTATTTATACTGCCAGGGAAGGCAAGGAACAATCTTCTTACTGGCTAAAAAAGTATTGAGTAATAAATTTCTTTCTTTCTTAGGTTGCCGAACACCTTAGACTTTGACATAATAATTGGGATTGACTGTTGTTTAATCCACTTCTTCAGGGGGAATATAAAGCTTTTTAAAAAACTCCAAAACCCTCTATTCTCTTAAAAGAATACGTTCATAATAACATTGCTTCCATCACAAGGAGAATGAGCCTTAACCTTGGAAAATTTAAATAAAAATCCATGAGGCAAAACCTGATTGCAATTATCATTTTTTTTTATTTCTTGAAGTAGAATATCATAAAGATAATCTCAAGAAAGCTATATATGAAAATTATACCATTTGCTACAAATAGATGAACTGCTTATATTATTTTATAATTTATTTAAATGTCCAAAGTTTATAAGGAAGGATAAACTATTTGGAATTTTAAAGGCCTTTAGAGCTCACGTAGCCTAATGCAGTTCTATCTTATGTACTCTTTGTGATCATTCTGTGCTGATTATCATTCCAGCTTTTCTCTGCTCTCTCTCTCTCTCTCTCTCTCTCTCTCTCTCTCCCTCTCTCTCTCTCTCTCTCTCTCTTTTTTTTTTTATAGGTTCTGATTGCTCAATTCCCCCCTCTTCTGGGGTAAGGATATTGTGTTCATGTAGACACAATATCCTCAGAGAAAGTGATCTCTTTGTGTCTCAATGACCTACAGATTGAAACTGTTGTAACATCTCCATGTTACTGAATTCCAGCACTGAATAAACCTCTTCTCTTATGGGAATGTTCTTCAGTGGAATCTCCTACCTCTGTTGCATTGAGAACTTCTGCTTTCTTTTCTTCAGTTTCAATACTTGTGATTCCATTCATCCTTCAGTAGCTTCTTTTTGCTAAGAAACAATAGGCATTATCTTCGTTGTTCACAAGTGTACTTCATTAGGGTGTGCCACATATTCATCTCTGTCTTCCACTTCCCCTCTGCTGTTTTAAGCATATTATCATGTTGCCACTAAGCCCAATAAAAAAGTTGATTCCTCTGTGGGGGCTATACAGTTCATGGTGTTTCAGGTTCTACTGCCACTTTTTTTTTCCTATAAATTCTGATTTTATCTTCATCCTCTTGCACACTTTCGTAAAGAATCACTTCATTATATTGTTTTTGTTTTAACCTAATAGGTGCGCTCTCTCTCTCTCTCTCTCTCTCTCTCTCTCTTTCTTTCTCTCTTTCTGTTCATAATTAGTAGAAATGTGGTTATCTATTTCATTACTTATTCTTTTCTTAGTGTTATGTTTATTTATCTTTCTTGCATTTGAGGTGTTTGCAAATCAAAGAATCTGGTCACATTTGTTGTTGCTATTTTAATAAGAATTCTTCAAATGTTTCTCTTTTATTTTATGTCCATTTTTAAAAGATGGTGATGAGTTTGAGTTATCAGGATGTCATATTTGGATTGCTTTGCTTGAGCTCCTTTGTTTTTCAGAATATATTATTCCATTTCTTTCTATGGGCTTGTAGTGGGTGTAGACTAGTCGTGTAATTCAAATTTCCTTTCCTTTATATTTGAATTTTTTTTCTCCAAGCTACTCCCAGAATTTGTTTCTTATAATTATAATTTTTAAACTTAACCCCTTTGGTTTTGGAGTTTGGTTGGTACTTTGTTTATTGATCCACATGTTCCGGGAAGTTTTATTGTATTTTTAAAATTGCTTTATTGTCTTCATATTTTCTTATGTTCATTTAGGAGACCTATGATGGCTGTGGAGGCTGGGCTAGAAAGAGATCTGATAATTTGGGAGGCACATGATACCTGTTGTCTCTTAGGGTGCTTTGCTGCTTTAGCTATCTATTTTTTTATATTAAATAACTATTGATGTTTATACAATTGGGTAAATATAACTACTATTTGTAGTTGAATTATAAATTAGTATATAAACAGCTTTTATAGGCTAATGGGAAGCATTATCAGAACTAGGAATACACAGGAAGTGAATGATATATTTTCCATTCCATAACCAAGTAGAATTTATTTCTTCTTCTTCTGGGTCCCTATATTTTGAAAACTTTCATTCTATATAGCTTAGAGATTATGAATATTCCTTATGAACATGAAGAAAATGATTATAAATGGATATTTATGCCTGAGAATCATTAGTGTAAAGATGGTAATTAAGCTTGTGAGAGCTAGTGAGATCACTAAGAAAGAATAGAGAACAGAATTGGGTCAAGGCTGAGCATGAGCCTTGACAGACATTCATAGATAGGAGAAGGATATTGATGTCAATTATCCATCAGAGAAGAGCAAGAAAAAGTCAGATAGATTTGAGAAGAATCAAGAAAATTTAGTCATGAAAACCCAGAGAGGAGAAAGAATCCAGGATAAGATGGTCGTCAATAATGTTAAAGACAGTCAAGTCAATAAGAATTGAAAAGGAATAATAGGATTTGACCATTACAGATCAATAGTAAAGCAGAGATCAGTAGGAGTGAATAATATTCTAGATCCTTTGGGCTCAGCAATTGTTATATGTTGCTACAAATTATGAGATGAACATTTCTGCTGAGCACCTAGAGTGAGGGATTTCATGGAAAGCTTGAAAAGAGAGAGATTAGTTGCTTCCTTCTTGGATCACCACCTTGTCTTGGAAGAAGGGCTAGTGTAGCTCAATGAAACTATGAGTTATGGTGTATAGGGTTACCCAAGATGATATACAGGGCATAGAGAAGAGTTCTGACAAAAGGTGATACAGAGAAGGAAAGAGAATGAAATGATATTCCAGTGTCTTCCCCCCAAAAAAAAATCTCATGGGAAGTATTAAAATTATAAAAAAATAAAACACTAGAAGATAGCACTTTGGGGTAGAAGGTGTCTAATATACTACTGAGGAAGAGCAGAGGACCTACAAGTGTCTCCAGAAAGAATGAAGTGGCTAGGCCAGTAGCTCAGCTGTGGATGTGTCTGATGATGAAATGAAAGTCCAATGCTTGGAGGGTCTTTTTTTTTAATTAAAGCTTTTTATTTGCATAACATATGTATGGGTAGTTCCTCAACATTGATCCTTACAAAGCTTTCCATTACAAATTTTCTCCCTAGTCCCCTCCCCTCCCCTAGATGGCAGGAAGTCCACTACATGTTAATTATATTAAAATACTTGACAAGATGAATATATGTATACATATTTCCATACTTATCTTGCTGTGCAAGAACAATCTTATCTACATGTACAAAAAATATCTGAGAAAGGAAACCCAATGCAAGCAAACATCGATAGAGAGCATGAAAATGTTATGTTGTGGTCCACATTTCACATCCCTCTGTCTGGGTGTATATGGCCTTCTTCACTGAACAATTGGAACTGGTTTGAGACATTTCATTGTTGCAGAGAGCCATGTCCATCAGAATTGATATATTGATCATATAATATTGTTGTTGCTATGTAAATTGATCTCCTGATTCTGCTTGTTTCACTCAGTATCAGTTCATCCAAGTCTCTCCAGGCCTCTCTGAATCATCCTGCTGGTCGTTTCTTACAGAACAATAATATTCCATGACATTCATATACCATAATTTATTCAGCCACTCTCCAATTGATAGGCATCCATTCAGTTTCCAGTTTCTAGCCACTACAAAAAGGGCTGCCACAAACATTCTTGCACATGTGTGTCCCTTTCCCTCCTCTAAGATCTCTTTGGGATACAGGCCCAATAGAAACACTGCTGGGTCAAAGGATATGCACAGTTTGATAACTTTTTGAGTGTAGCTCCAAATTGCTCTCCAGAATGGGTGGATCAGTTCACAGTTCCAGCAACAATGTATTAGTCTCCCAGCTTTCCCACATCCCTTGGAGGGTCATTATTGCATAGGAACTGGAAAAGTAAGATATATGAATGAAGGTAAGATGGGTGTGGTCAAACAGGAGGTGGAAAGATTAAACATCAACATCTTGGTTATCAGTTAATTTAAATGGATGGCAATGGGTGAATTTAATTCAGGTGTAATGAATTCAAATGAAATCAGGTGATTTTTACATATACTACTCTGGTCAAGAATCTCTTAGAAGAAATGGAATAGCTCTCATAGTCAATAAGAGGGTAAGAAGAAAAATACTGAGATATTTAATATCAAGAAAGAGTTGGATTGTAAGGAAATCTGAGCACTACAGAATTGATTCTTTTGAATTGTGGAGCTGTGAAAGACTTTTAAGAGTCCCTTGGACAGCAAGGTGATTAAATCCAACAAATTTTAAAGAAATTAATTCAGATTATTCTTTGGAAGAACAAATACCAAAGCTGATGCTTAAATACTTTGACCACATAATGAGAAGATAATACATAGTGGAAAAAAATCCTTATTCTGGGAAAGATTGATGGCAAAAGGAAAAAGGATGGCAGAGGATGAGATGAATAGTATCATCCAAACAATAAACTCATGCTATGGTAAATGGAGTCATGAAGAGTCAGATATGACTGAACAACTGAATGACAAGAATAAATGCTATGAGTAATATGATAGATAATTAAATGGAGAAGGATCCTCCCTATTCAACATCTCTTCCATCATTTTACTTTTCTCCACTCATGGAGTTTCTGAACTCTAGTATGTCAAGTATGTCAGTCAATCTAGCCTCAGTTCTCTCTCTTCTCTAATCCATTTTTTCACAGAGTTCCAAATAACTATTTCCAAAGAACAGGCCTAACCATATAGCTCCCCTGTTCAAGAGCATCCATTGACATCTATTTTTTTCCTAGGATGATATTGAAAACTGTTTATTTTGCTGCTTGAAATCCATTACAATTTGAGTCTCAACTACCTTTGTATCCTTATTTAATGTTATTCCCCTTCATAATTTTCTATTCCATAAAACCAATCTGTTATTTTTTCCCCTATAAGAAATTCTATTTGTCCCTTATGTCTGAGATGCATTCTTTTTTCACCTTTACCTTATAGGAAGCATTTTTTTCCTTCAGTGCAAAGCTTAGGTACCACCATCTCTATAAATCATTCCCCCTTATCCAAGATATTAACACTCTCTCCCAAAATTGCTTTATATTACTTTGCATATGATTGGATATATATATCATCTCCATTGAATAGAAATTCTATGAGGATGGGGACCATTTTAATTTTTTCTTTTGTTCTCAAAGCATAAAATAATGCCTTGAATAGAGTAGGTGTTTAATAGATGATAAATTTTGTTGAAATTCTATTTTCAAATAAAGAGACTGAAGCTAAAAGAGATTAAATAACCTGCATGTGGTCATACAGTTATACAGTTTCAGGGGTGGAGTTTGAATCCCAGTTTTTGTGACTTAAATTGTACTACTCTATCCAACAAACTTTATTTTTATTAAGAATCTGGAAGCTAACAGAGTTAAGACTAGGAATAATGATTAGGAGATAATCATATCCAGACTCAAGGAAATACACAGAAGATGGCATTTAACATAAAGTGCTGGGTCTATTATTAGGTCCCAACAGCATCAAGGAGATACTTAGAAGTCAGAGGTTGAGGTAGAGAAATAAAACATCAAGGGTATCCAGATAAGCTTCATTTAAAACAACCATGAGTTAAAGGCCAAATCAACAGCTGGGTTACACAATTTGTGGCTCCAGACACAAGGGAATCTTTAAGTCAAATAATGCCTTAGATGGGAAGATTCACGTAGTTTTTTGTCGAACAGAGAATCAGTGACCAGAATATATGCTTTCTTGGATGCTAAAGGTGATTACAGATAAAATACATCAGAGAAATAATTAATAAGCTAATTTAGCTGGAGTAGAAGTTAGAATTGGTTGGTTATATAGACTGATTCTAGCAACAATTATAAGTTATACTTGAATGAAAGGATAATATTGAATAGCATATTTAAGTGATTTCTTTAATATAATCCTCACAGTTCTGTAAAATAGCCAGCCCTTGGGAACTTAGTGGGAGAGCTGACTGAGAATTCAGGTTTTTGAAAGAGAAATAAAAGTCAACCTGCTGAAAGCCTTGGGAAGAAATGAATATAATTCTAAGGAATAATAGCTACTGCCATCTAGGTCACATAGTCAATGGAGTATATGGATCTTTAGATGGGAACTCCCTCCAGAAATTACTTCAGAACAAGAAATAAAGAGGAAATAGTTTATAAAAAGACTGAAACAAATTAAAAATGTAC
Source organism: Myrmecobius fasciatus (assembly GCA_023553655.1). NCBI lineage: Eukaryota > Metazoa > Chordata > Mammalia > Dasyuromorphia > Myrmecobiidae > Myrmecobius > Myrmecobius fasciatus. Next base: position 334,546 of record JAJPUD010001338.1, read on the forward strand.
TAGTTAATTTGCTTCAGCTAAAATTGACTAAGACAGAGAGGAAGAAGTCATTCATGCCTTATGTGAGGTTTCTAAAGGACTGAGTTTTCAAAAATTCAGTGATCAGGAAGAAGGCAAGACCAGATAGGTCTAAATCACATAGAAATCTTTGGAAGTCATTTTGAAGTGTTTTATACTAGTCAAAGTTTGATATGCCAAAGAGAGCAAGGGAGAGGAAGATGGCGGGAGAAAGAGAGAGAGAAAGAGACGGAAATAGAGAGAGAGACAGAGAGAAAAAGAGAGATAGAGACAGGGAGACACAGAGACAGAGACAGAGATACAGAGAGAAAGAGACAGAGAGACAGAGACAGAGAGACAGAGAGGTAAACAGATAGACAGAGAGACAGAGAGAGACACAGAGATAGAGAGACAGAGAAACAGAGACAAAGAGAGAGACATAGAGAGAAAGACAGAAACAGACAGACAGAGAGATAGAAAGACAGAGAAGGAGGAAGAAAGGAAGAAAGAAGGGAAAGGAAGAGAGATACTTAGGATCCTTAAGAACCTATATTTTTATAAATATCCAGTTACTTCATCTAGATTATTAACTGATTGAAATAGTTTCTAATAATCCCATTTCTTCTCCTTTTTCATTTTGATATTAGTGACATAATCTTATTTCTTTTAAAAATTCAAATCAAATCCCTCCATCTATCTCTATCCTGTTTTGCTGTATTCAGTTTTTCTGGGTGAGTTATTCTTGGTTTAAGAAGTCTAATTTTTGCTTTTTGGATATTGTATTGCATGTTTTCTACTGTTATGCTGTAAACTATTACATTGTATGTGATTCTAATAATGGCTCCTGGGCACTTGAAGTCTTCTATATTCTTTACTTTCAATGGACAAGAGTGAGGAAAGTGGAAGTTCTGCTCCCAGGTTAAACACTTTCTAATGCAAGACTTTATAGTTGTTAGCAATGCCTTTTAGACTTTCTTTCTGAGATTCATTTGCCCTCATGTGACTCATTAGAAATGAATTGGTAGCATACATTTTGAAAGTCTTAGGAGGGACTCTACAACATCTTGGATTCAAGTCTTGAAAAACCCATAGATCTTTCTATTATCATTAGACAGAAAAGTATTCTCATTACCATTGAGAAAGGAATCAGTAGTGGCCATTATTTTTCTTTTTTTCACTTTGTTCCTTACTGGATCATCTCTCTCCTTGTAGTTTCTATAGTTTTTTTGATGCTATACTTGGTAGGACAAGAAGCTTCTTCCTCCTCAGAGTTTTTAGATACTCCTTTTAAAAAAATTAGCTAATTCAATTTTATTTTTATTGCACATTGCTTTATGAATCATGTCGAGAGAGAAAAATCAGATCAAAAGGGAAAATCTATGAGAGAGAAAAACAACCCAGAAAAAAGAAGTGAACATAGCATTTATTGATTTATGTTCATCTCCATACTTCTTTTTCTGGATTCATATAGAATTTTCTATCCAACTCATTGAATTGATAAGAAGAACCAAGTCTTTCAAACTTGATTAGCACACATTCTTGCTGTTATTGTGCACAATGTATTCTTGGTTCTACCTCTTTTGCTTAGCTTCAGTTTATGTAAATCTTGCCAGGCCTTTTTAAAATCAGCTTCTTTATAATTTTTTTCTATATAGAACAATAATATTCCATTATTTTCATATACCACAACCTATTCATCTATTCCTAAATTGATGGGTTTCCACAAATTTTCCAATTCTTTGCTACCACAAAAAGAGCTGCTACAAATATTTTTGTATCTGTGGGTCCTTTTCCCTCCTTCATGATTTCTTTGGGATCCAGACCCAGTATTGGCACTGTTGGGTCAAAGGATAGTCCTTTGGGCATAGCTCCAAATTGTTCTCCAGAATGATTGGATTATTTCACAACTCCACTAATCATGCATTAGTATCCTAGTTTTCCCACATCCCCTCCAACATTTGTAATTATCTTTTCCTGTCATCTTAGCTAGTCTGAAAGGTGTGAGATGGTATCTCAAAGTTGTTTTAATGTCCACTTTTCTAATTAATAGTGATTTAGAACATTTTTTTTCATATGACTACAGATAGTTTTAATTTTGTCATCTGAGAATTGTCTGTTCATCTCCTCTGGCCATTTATCAATTGGGGAATGATTTGTATTCTTACAAATTCTTTATATATTTTAGAAATGAGATCTTTATTATAATCACTGCCTGTAAAGATTTTTTCCCAGTTTTGTATTTCCCTTTTAATCTTATTTCTGTTGGTTTTGTCTGTGCAAAACCTTTTTAACTTAATGTAATAAAAGTTGTCCATTTTGCCTTTCAGAATTTCTCTACTAATTTGTTTATGATATCACCCTTTATGCCCATATCATGTACCCATTTTGACCTTATTTTGGTATGGTGTGTGAGATATAGGTCTATGCCTAGTTTTTGACATACTAATTTTTCAGTTTCCCAACAATTTTTGTCACATATTGAGTTTTTATCCCAGAAGCTGAAGTTTGGGGGTTTATTAAATACTGGATTATTGTGTTGTGTGTTTCTAAACCATTCCACTATTCTACCACTCTTTTTCTTAGCCAATACCAAATGGTTTTGATGACTACCACTTTAAAATATAGTTTTATGTTTGGTACTGCTGAGCAACTCTTCTTTGTATTCTCCCCCCCCTTAATCCCTTGATATTCTTGACCTTTTGTTCTAGATAAATTTTGTTATTATTTTTTCTAGATTTAAAAAAATGGCAGTTTGATTGGAATGGCACTGAACAAGTAGACCAATTTAGGCAGAATTGTCCTTTTTATTATACTAGCTCAGCCTATCCATGAGTAGTTGATATTTTTCCAAATGCTTAGATCTGCCTTTATTTGTATGAGAAGTGTTTTATAATTGTGTTCATATAGTTCCTAGCTTTGTTTTGGCAGGTAGACACCCAAATATTTTATTTCGTCTACATTTATCTTAAATGGAATTTCTTTTTCTATCTCTTGCTGCTGGGTTTTGTCAGTAATATATAGAAATGCTGATTTATGTTCTGTATTTTATGTCCTGTAACTTTTCTAAAGCCTGTTAAAATTTCCAGTAGGTTTTTGGATGATTTTCTAGGATTGTCTAAGTATAACATCATATCATCTGCAAAAAGTGATAGTTTTATTTCATCATTGCCTATTCTAATTCCCTTAATTTCTTTTTCTTTTCTTATTACTAAAGCCAACATTTCTAGAACAATGTCGTATAATAGTGCTGAGAATGGGCATCCTTATTTCACCCCTGATCTTACTGGAAATGCATCCAGTTTCTAGATATTACAAATAATGGTTGCTGTTGATTTTAGATAGATATTGCTTATTATTTTAAGGAAAACTCCCTCTGTCCCTATGCTTTCTAGAGTTTTTAATAGGAATGGGTGCTATATTTTGTCAAATACTTTTTCTGTATTTATTGAGATTATTATATGATTTCTGTTGATTTTTTATTGATATGGTCAATTATGGTAATAGTTTTCCTGAGATTAATACAGCCCTGCATTTCTGGTATAATTCTCATTTGGTTGTAATGTATTATCCTGCTGATGTAGTGTTTTAATATCCTTGCTAATACTTTATTTAAATTTTTTGCATCAATATTCATTAGGGAGATTGGTCTGTAATTTTCTTTCTCTCTTTTGGCTCTTCCTGGTTAAGAGAGCAGTACTTTTGTATTATAGAAGGAATTTGGCAGGAATTCTTCTTTACCTATTAAAAAAATCATTTACATAATATTGGAATTAATCATTCTTTAAATGTTTGGTAGTATTCACTTGTAAATTCATTTTGCCCTGGAGATAATTTTCTTAGGGAGTTCATTTAAGTACTTGTACAATTTCTTTTTTTAATAGAACTATGTAAGTAATTTATTTCCTCTTCTGTCAATCTGGGCAATTTAAATTTTTGTAAATATTCATCCACTTTCATTAGATTGACAAATTTCCTGCCATACATTTGGGCAAAATTGTTCCTAATTATTGCTTTAATTTCTTTTTCATTGTTGGTAAGTTCACCCTTTTAATTTTTGTTACTGGTAATTTGTTTTTTTCTTTCCTTTTTCTAATCAAATTAACAAAAAGTTTATCTATTTTGTTTTTTTCCCCCATAAAACCAACTCTTAGTTTTATTAGTTAGTTCAATAGTTTTCTTAGTTTCAGTTTTATTAATTTCTCCTTTAATTTTCAGAATTTCTAATTTGGTATTTAATTGGGGGTTTTAATTTGTTCTTTTCTTGGCTTTTTTAGTTGCTTGCCCAATTCATTGTTCTCCTCTTTATTTTATTCATATAGCTATTTAGAGATATGAAATTTCCCCTAAGAACTGCTTTGGCTGCATCCCATAGGTTTTGGTATGCTGTTTCCTTATTGTTATTCTCTTGGATGAAATTATGGATTGTTTCTCTGATTCATTATTTGACCCACTAATTTTTTAGAATTCTATTATATAATTTCCATTTACTTTTTAGTCTATTTCCCTTGACATTTTATTGAATATAATTTTTTATTGCATCATGATCTGAAAAGGAAGATTTGCTATTTCTGCCTTTCTGCATTTGATTGTAAGGTTTTAATGTCCTAATGCATAGTCAAATTTTGTGTAAGTGCCATGTACTGCTGAGAAAAATGTGTATTCTTTTCTATATGAATTCAGTTTTCTCCAGAGGTCTATCATATCTAGATTTTCTAGGATCCTATTAACCTCCCTAATGTCTTCCTTTTTTTGTGATCAGATTTATCTGATTCTGAGAGGGGAAGGTTGAGGTCTCCCACTAATATAGTTTAGTTATCTATTTCTTCCTGTAACTGACTTAATATCTTGTCTAGGAATTTATATGCATTACCACTTAAATGCATATACATTTAATATGGTTATTACTTCATTATTTATGGTACCTTTTCTCAAGATGCACTTTGCTTCCTTGTCTCTTTTAATTCAAACTATTTTTACTTTTGCTTTATCTGAGATCAGAATCGCTACTTCTGCTTTTTTTTTTTTCCACTTTGGCTGAAGCATGATAAATTTGGCTCCTGTCTTTTACCTTAACTCTGTATGTATCTCTCTCTTTTACATATTTTTTTTTTTTTGTAAACAATGTATGGTAAACCAGAGTTTGCCTTCTGTTCTGGCACTGGAGGCTGCCTCACTGATCTGTTCTGCTACTGAGCCAGGACTGAGGGTCTTAGTTGCTGATTTGCTATAATTAAGGCCCTCTCACAGGTTTTCCAGAATCTTCCTGAGTTGGGCTGAACATCCTTTTTATCCCAGTGAAACTGACTTTTCTTGAAGTTTTTGCAGTTCATCTTCAGCTGGAGAGTGATTTCATTCCATCAGAGGATTGGTTTCATGTGGTTTTGGGGGGAAACTGGGAGAGCTCGAGCAGCATCCTGGCTTGACTCTACCATTTTGGTTCCACCCTCCCAAGTCCATTTCCTTTTTTAAAGAAGAATTCATTTTCAAGGGAATTAATGAAAAAAAAATGCAAATGAGAGTGGCCTCGCTGTACCAGATCTAAAACTATATTATAAAGCAGTGGTCACCAAAACCATTTGGTACTGGATAAGAAATAGAGTAGTGGATCAGTGGAATAGGTTAGGTTCACAGGACAAAATACTCAATGACAATAGTAAACTAGTGTTTGATAAACCCAAAGACCCCAGTTTTTGGGATAAAAACTCACTATTTGACAAAAACTGCTGGGATAATTGGAAACTAGTATGGAAGAAATTAGGCATTGACCCACACCTAACACCATATACCAAGATAAGGTCAAAATGGATTCATGATCTAGGCATAAAGAATGATACTATAAACAAATTAGAACAATGTAGGATGGTTTACCTCTCAGACCTGTGGAGGGGGAAGGAATTTGTGACCAAAGAAGAACTAGAGGTCATCATTAATCACAAAATAGATAAGTTTGACTATATCAAGTTGAAAAGTTTTTGTACAAACAACATGAATGCAGACAAGATTAGAAGGGTAGCAGTAAACTGGGAAAATATTTTTACATCCAAAGGTTCTGATAAAGGCCTCATTTCTAAAATATATAGAGAATTGACTCAAATATATAAGAATTCAAGCCATTCTCCAATTGATAAATGGTCAAAAGATATGAACAGACAATTTTCAGATGAAGAAATTGAAACTATTTCTGGTCACATGAAAAGGTACTACAAGTCACTATTGATCAGAGAAATGCAAATTAAGACAACTCTGAGATACCACTACACACCTGTCAGATTGGCTAAAATGACAGGAAATGATAACGATAATTGCTGGAGGGGATGTGGGAAAACTGGGACACTGATACATTGTTGGTGGAACTGTGAACGGATCCAAACATTCTGGAGAGCAATTTGGAACTATGCTCAAAAAGTTATCAAACTGTGCATACCCTTTGACCCAGCAGTGTTTCTACTGGGCCTATATCCCAAAGAGATTTTATTTTATTTTTTTATTTTATTTTTTTTTTATAAAGCTTTTTATTTGTAAAACATATGAGTGACCTTTCAACATTGACCTTTGCAAAAAAACTTTTTTTTTCCCCAAGCTTTTCCTTTCCTTCCCCCCACCCCCCACCCCTAGATGACAGGTTATCTAATACATGCTAGATAGGATAAATTATATGACAAATACAATACATGTATACATATCTATACAGTTATCTTACTGCACAAGAAACATCAGATCTAGAAAGAGAAGAAGAAAAAAAAACAACCTAAGAAGGAAAACAGAATGCATGGAAATATTCACAGAAAGCGTTAAAATGCTGTGTTGTGGTTCACTCTCAGTTCCCACAGGCCTCTCTCTGGATGTATATGACTATCTTCATCGCAGCACAACTGGTTTGAATCACATCATTGTTGAAGAGAACCATGTCCATCAGAATTGATCATCATATAGTCTTGTTGCTGTGTATAATGTTCTCCTGGTTCTACTGATTTCACTCAGCATCAGTTCATGCAAGTCTCTCCAGGCCTCTCTGAAATCCTCCTGTTGGTCATTTCTTACAGAGCAATAATATTCTATAACATTCATATACCATAATTTATTCAGCCATTCTCCAATTGATGAGCATCCTTTCAATTTCCAGTTTCTTGCCACTACAAAAAGGGCTGCCACAAACATTTTTGCACATGTGGGTCCCTTTCACACAAACATTTTTGCACATGTGGGTCCCTTTCCCTCCTTTAAAATCTCTTTGGGAAGATTCCATTCTCTCAAGACCTCTTTTCAAAAGTTGTGGGAGAAGTTCACAAATGGTTCACAAACCATTGCATAAAATGTCAGTTATTTTTCAATCTATGGAACAGTTTTTCAAGTTTTTTTCTTTCTCCTCTTTTTATTTCTTTTGAAAACTTTGTTGTAAGGTATTGCAGAAAGGAGGTGAAATCTCAGTGATTAAAATAATAAAAGATATTAATAAAAGCACATTAAGAACTCAATATGTTATGTCAAACTCAAATGGGATCTCTACTTCCAAAAGTATATCCTAAGATTCCATTAGATATTTGTAGTAACACTTGGCTGTTTTTCATATTTCTGACAACTAAAATTCCCAAATCATTTTAACATAAACTGCTTTTAAGCCAGGCATCTCCTACTTAGTCAAAGTTTACCACAATTACTTTCCCCATGACATTACATGCTCTCCTAAAGCAACTAGGCTTTAAGTAATTTTTATTAAGAATTATAGATGTCCCAGAAATATTCTACAAATTGTGAGCCTTTGTTAACACCAACTTTCATTATCATATTGCTCTCTGGATTTTTTTGCCTTTTTTTGTAAAGGATTTGCTTTCACAAGTAATTGTTTAATAATATTTGAATTTAAAATTGATTAGCTAGACATTTTATCCTCAGTATTTCAAGGTGACACATGAGTGAGGAGGGGACATACATATGTTATGTGACTTGGGATTATAAAACATAAAAAGATGACTAATTTGATTTTTGAAGTTTTTTAAAAATCCGCTGCCTTATCTATTACCTCTTTGAAATATTGAATTTGCCCTAGCACAAGAACTGAAATATGAAAAGAAAAAAGAGTTTATGCAATGTTTCCTGAGGGAATTATGTAGGTACTAATGACCTTAGCTATTGGGTATCACTGCTGTGATTCAGCTGGAGGCAAGATGTCCTTTTTCATGATAGAAAGTAGAAACTGTTATTTTCCCAAGAGGAGGATTAAAGAAATAAATCAGTGATATTCACATTCATTTTTATCAAGGGCTACTGCTTGAATTCTAAATATGAAAAACCAAGATAATAGCAACAGAAAGAAGGAAAATAAGAACAAAATAGTTGGGTTTCTGGCAAAAAAAGTTATAAAGAGAAAAGTTGGTGTCAAATCTTGCATTTTAAATGACTTTGCTCAGGAATTATATTGACACAATTATGATGCATTTCCCCATTAGGAAACCAATTTTCACTTAAATGATGAAATCAAACTCCAGCTTGATTGTTATAGAGAAAAGGATTATTCTGTCAAGTCAGGCGTATCCAACTGAAGACAGTGTTTTTGTTTAGACAAGTACTGAAAATTATTGGAGTGCAAAAGAGCAGCATGAAAATAAACCTCTGACTTTCTCCATAAGTGTTATAGAAAACTTGTCTTTCTCTTTTACTGAGCAATAAAACGTAATTTTAACTGTTTGACTTAATATTCTGGACAGGATCAATATATGATACTTTACTTTTCAAATGAAAGAGAGGCATTTTTATTAACAAAATAAAATTAGCACACTATATTTTGTTGCTAAAGCATAGTGCTTTTTGTTTGTATTTTATCAAGTTTTACTTCAACTTCTATCTTCTAAATTGTCTTTTAAGGCCATTTGCAATTATACCTTTATGTCTGGAAGACATTTTTATTTGAAGAACATTAAGGAAAAATTGAAATTTCTCATATTCATCAAAGACATTTCTGGTGTGTCCACTTCAAGCAGATTTGTCATAATTTGTCCTCAGGAATCCATGAAATCTGTTGATTAGCACTTTAATGCACACATTAATCATAGTTTAATTGCATAGCTGATTTAAGAAAAGTATGATTTCCACTCTGAGCAAAGCAACACCTTCTACATAAATAGAACAATGCACTGAAGCACTTGATTGAGCAAGTCACACAAACAGCCTTACTATCATTTACTTCCTGATCAATCTGTGACCACTCCAGACCCAATGTACTCAGTTAGTTTTTAAGCCCATCTCAGCCCCTTAGATTTTAGGTTCTGCCAACGTGTTGGTACCACTCTGGTCAAGCTTTTCATTTTCCACTCATTATCATTTTGATATGGTTCACCTTGAGGATCATCTTTCTCTACTTGAGTATTAACCTAATGTATAAGTGTTTTCCAGGACTCTGTCCCCAAAAGATGATTGCATTGCAACTTTTGAACTGGAAAGATAATTGAAGACCTTCTAGTCTACCACTTTAAGTTAAAAGATGAGAAAACTGATATCCAGGGAGTGGTATTTTGTAAAAAACAAAAAACCCAGACAAAAGGGTTAATGTCAGAGGCAGAACTGAACCTAGATGCTTGGGTTCCACATTTAGTATATCTCTATCCTTTTTATCTCCCTTGAAATTTCATCCACTCCCTTGCATTTAAGTTTCATCTCTTCAAATATAATCAATAAAAAAGTTTATTAAAAGCTTTGCTTTGTGTCAGGTGCAGATTTAGGATCTAACACTACAAAGAAAAAATAAAACAGTATTTACACCATATATATATATATATGTATACATACATATGATATACATCTGTTGAAACACTCATAGATATGTATGTATAAACATATGTGTATATGTATATATTTATGTGTATACACACTATATATGTGTGTGTGCACACACATGTGTGTATGTTATATGAATGAAGTAAAGTCTCTGAGTTTATAAACCTTATTATAAGTGGGAGAATATTTATACCTTCAAAAAAATAGAAAAGTTTGGCACATTGGAAGTTGTAGGGAAATACATAAATTACTTCACCCAAAATATCAAATCATTTGTTAGATTTTGTCTTTTATATCTCCATGAACATTTCTCTTATATTTGTTCCCATCTTTTACCTCACTACTCTTACAAGTTTCTTATTTGCCCATGGTCAATCAAGAGAATCTGTAATCTTTGGAATAACAACTGGTTCATCATCAGGAAGAGTGAATTTTCACAATTTGTATGTCATTTCTTTTGTTGATGAAAATGTTGAGAAATATAAAATTTTCTTTAAGTTTTGCTCTGATCAAATCTCAAACATTTTGGTATGTTGTCATATTCTTTGATGAAATTATTATTTTTAAGATTTATTCTTTGACATCAGTTTCTTAAAATTAAATAACTAATTTCCATTCAATTTTACATTTTCATCTTTTCTTCTTGTATTTTCCAGGTTTTTTATGCCCTCATATATAGTCAGTTTTTGTAAAGACAGAATAAACATCTCAAAAATATGCATGCCACCTTTGATCCCTATTCACTAATCATATCCAATTTTACTAAAAAACCTGGTCATATCCTACTTTTCCCTCTTTTATCTTTTTAGTACATTTGCCCTAATATGAATTCCCTTACTTTTTTAGTTTTGCTATCTCTTTCTCTTTGAACATTAAATGCATGTCAGGCATTTTAAACTAGATTATCTCATGGACATCTGAAATCCAACATGTCCAAAATAAAATTCATTATCTGGAAATCTCCCAATCTTGTCCCTTTCCTCAACTTCCTCATTATTTCAAAGGGTACCATAATCCTTACAATCTTTTAGGTTCAAAACTTTGATGTCATACTTAGTTTTTATTTATTCCTCATCCCACAAATGCAATCTTTTCTGAAGTCTTGTAATTTCTCTCTCTGAACTGTCTCTAGCGTTTCTCTTCTCTCCACTAATATATTTCCCATTCTTGTTCAGATGCTCATTATCTTTCACCTGGATTATTGTTATTGTTCAGTCGTTTTTAGTCATTCCTGACTCCTCAGGTTCACATTTTGTGTTTTCTTGATAAAAGTCCTGAAGTGGTTTGCCATTTCCTTCCTCAAATCATTTTACAGATGAAGAAACTGAGGCAAACACGATTAAAGGACTTGACCAGGATCACACAATTAATGTCTGATGTCAGATTTGAAATCAAGAAAATGAGTCTTCCTGACTCTAGGCTCTGCATTCATCTTTTTTTTTTTATGATGGATACTGCTTGTCATTTTATTTCACTTTTTAAATTAAAGATTTTTATTTTCAAAACATATGTACAGATAATTTTCAACATTCACTCTTGCAAAAACTTTGTGTTCCAATTTTTTCCCTCCCTTCCCCCCACTCTCCCCTAGATGGCAAGTAACCCATTATATGTTAAACATGTGCAATTCTTCTCTACATATTTTCACAATGATCATGTTACACAAGAAAAATCAGATCAAAAAGGAAAAAAAATGAGAAAGAAAACAAAATACAAGCCAAGAACAACAAAAAGGTGAAAATACTATGTTGTGATCCACACTTAGTCCCCATAGTCCTTTCTCTTGGTCAGCACTATTATCTACTGTGTTACCTAGGTGCCCTTGAACCTTTATTTTTTAAATTGCCCCTAATTATCTCCCCCATTTGAATTTACTTTCTGAATCATTTTTTATAAAGTTGATAAATTTATTTTCTTAACATAAATATCATACAATGTCAATTCCCTTTGTAATAAATTACAATATTTCTTTAAGTCTTCTTGAATCAAATATAAAACCCTCTGTTTGGATTTTAAAGACCTTTTAAATCTGGCCTCAATCATTCTGGCTTTATGCTGTAATACTCCCCTACACACACACAATGTGTTCCAATCAAACTGGCTTTTTTGCTGTTTTTCATACATGATGCTCCATCTCCTACTCTCTATGACTTTGCACTAGCTGTATCCTATGCCAAAATGCACTCTCATGAACTCCATTTTAGCATCTTTAGTTTTATTTCAAGGCTTAGCTGAAGTACTACCTTCTAAGCTTATTTCTAATCTCTATAGTTTCTGGTGCCTTCTTTTCCAAATTTCATACCAATTTTCTACAGACTTAAAGTTATACAATATTTTCTGGATAGATTATAAAGTTCCTTAAGGGAATTAACTTTTTTCACTTTTTGTTTTTGTATACTCTTCTTTGCATATAGTACATATTTATTACTTGATATAACCAACTTTGATCTGACATATATTCAGGACATTTTCTTGGTTTTCTTCTCCTTAACATTCTTCATTTTGACAATGTATAAAGTGTACTGACTAGAACTGAATGCAATACTAAGATATGGTTTGGCTTATATTCCCCTACTCTCTATACAGTTTACAATTCTGATCTATTTGTTGTGTCTCACATTTCATCTCCTGTGCCTTTGCATAGGCTATTTCCCTTACTTGGGGTGATCTTCCTTCTAACCTCCACCTCTTGAAATTCCTGAATGCTTTAAGATTCAATTTAAATGCCCCTTTCTACAGTAAGCCTTTCCTTGTCTTCCTAGCTACTATTGTTATCCCATCCAAGGTTGACTGTACTTAATATCTAAGGATATATTGATATATTTATATATGTATCCAGCTACCTATATATACCCAAGTACATATTTATATGTCTATGTATGCATATGCATGCATGTGTGTATGTATGTATGGTCTTATTCATTAGAATATAAACTTCTTGAGAGGAAGAACTCTTTTTTGCTTTTTCTTTGTATGTTTAGCACAGTGCCTGGTATATAGCAAATGTTGATTAATTGCTCTTTCTTTTAAATACTTAGGTACTTTTAAATTCAGAACATATATTTAAGTATTAAATATTTAAAGTTAAAAATATTTAAGTTTGGTTATCTATGGCACCATTAAATGTAATGCTATTTCTCTGATTTTCTCTTTTAACTATGCCTACTTCTACCTTGTCTGAAATCGTGTCTTTCCCTTTTGCTTTTTGAATTCACCTGAGGCATATCAACTTTATTCCAGCTCTTCATTTTATCTCTATATGAATATTTATGCTTCAAATTTACTGCTTGTAAACCACATATTGTTGAATTCTTCTTGAATAATAATAGTTAACATTTATGTAGTGTTCCAGGCACTTTATAATTATTATTTCATTTGATCCTCACAACAAGCATGTTAGCTAGGTATCGTTATTATTTCCATTTTGCAGATGTATAAACTGAAGCCTACAAAGGTTAAGTTAGTTGTCCCAGATCACAGAGAAACTGTCAGAGGCTACAATTGAATGTAGGTATTCTTGACTTTGAGCCAGAGCTCTATCAGGTGCACCATCTTGTTTTCCCAACAATACTGCTACTCTTCTCTGCTTTTACTTTTTCTTCTCTTTACATCCTGCTCTCTATAAATGAAATGGTGGTGAGATAAAACAATTAATCAATATTTATTAAATGTCTACTATGTTCCAAGCATTGTGCTAAGTTCTGGGAACACCAAGAGAGGCAAAAGAGTTTTTTTTAAAGGAACTTATAGTCTGATGGGGAAGACACATACAAATACATATGCAACTATATATAGAATAAATAAAAAATAATGTAAAAAAAAGAAAAGCATGAAAAAGAGAAAGCAAGATAATTAAATGGGGTTGAGGAGGATTTTCAGTAAAAGAGGAAGTTTTACTTGGGACTTAAAGGAAGACAAGGGAATTAGAGTGGAGGAGAAAGAATGTGTCAGTCATGGTTCATAGAGATGGAGTGTCAGATTTATGCTACAGCTTCTCTTTCTATTAGAATATAAGCATTTAATGATTCTTTAGCTTATTTGAATAACCTTTTTATAGGTTTTATAGGTTTCTCCTGTTTTTTCATTTTAAAGTTTCTACCAAGTTCAAGATTTATTATGGAAAGTTCTTAAATGTTCTGACCACAGAAAGTTACTATGGTGACAGAAAAGATCAAAACACAAACTCAAAAGAAGACAACAAAGACAAAAATTGCTATATCCAAAGCCTCAAAGAAAATATGAATTGATCTTCTACCCAAAAAGAATTCATTGAAGAGCTCAAAAAAGATTTTAAAAAATAAAGCAAGAGAGGCAGAAGGAAAAATGGAAAGAAATGAGAATGATGTAGAAAATCATGAAAAAATGAATCAAATTTAGTAAGGGAGGCACAAAAAACACTGAAGAAAATAACGTTAAAATACAATAGGTCAAATAGTGAAAGAGGCACAAAAATCCACTGATAAGAAGAACTCTTTAAAAAGAAAAAATGGTCAAATGCTAGAATTACAAGCAGGAATCACATACCCAAGAAAAATGAGCATAATTATACAGAACAAAAAAAAATGGATATTTAATGAAATAGAGGGATTTCAAGCATTCTAGAGCCAAATGGAAAATTTGACTTTGAAATGCAAGACTCATGGGAAACACAAAAAAGTAGACAAAAAAGAGACATTATTAAGGATTCAATAAGTTTAAACTTTTTACATTTTTACATGGGAAAATGATACTTATAATTCCCAAAATCTTTCCCATTATTAGGACAATTAGAAGGAATACACATAGACTGAGGACATAGGTGTCAGTTGGATATAAGATAACTATCTAAAAAATAAAATTAAGGGCTGAGAAAGAAGAATGCACTGGGTGAAGGGGAAAGGGAGAGATAAAATGGGTAAATTGTCTGACATATAAAAGAGGCACAAAAGAACTTTTATAGTAGAGAACAAGACAGGGAACTTAACAGGAAGTTTGTGAATCTTTGTCTCATTGGAAGTAGCTCAAAGAAGGAGTAACATGCAAACTTATTTGAGTATTGAAACTTAAACTATAGGGAAGTAGGAAGGGAAGGGGGTAAAAGAAAGGCAGAGGTTGATAGAAGGAGAGGAAAGTTGGGGGTGGTCAGCAGCAAAATACTTTTGAGGATAAATAGGTTAAAGAAGAGAGAGAGTAGGAAAAATGAGCAAAATAGGATGGAGTGAAATATACAATTCATAATCATAACTGTGAAAAAAATCTTTATAGCACATTTTTCTGATAAAGGCCTTACTTAAATATAGAGAACTGAGTCAAATTTATAAAAGTAAGAACCATTTCTTAAATTATCAATGGTCAAAGGATATGAGCAAGCAGTTTTCAGATAAAGTAATCAAAACTAAAATTTTGTGAAAAAATGTTTTAAATTACTATTGATTAGAAAAATACAAATCAAAACAGTTCTGATCTCATACCTATAAGTTTGGCTAATATGACAGAAAAGGAAAATAACAATGTTGGAGTGGATGTGAGGAAATAGAGACACTTATGTACTGCTGGTGGATTTGTTAACTATTCAACCATTTTGAAGAGCAATTTGGAACACCCAAAGGGCTATAAAATAATCACCCATTTTTACCCAGCAGTACCACCTCTATGCCTATATCCTAAAGGAAAAAAAAAACAAGAAAAGGATATATGTGCATGGTCATTCTTTTAGTGATGGCAAAGAATTGGAAATTGAGGAGACTGAATTTGGGGAATGGCTGAATATATTGTTTTATATAATTGAGATAGAATACAATTGTATTAAATGAAATAACAAGTAGGATACTTTCAGAAAAACCTGGAAAGACTTACATAAACTAATTCAAGTGAAATGAGCAGAACCAAGAGTACATTATACACAGTAATGCTTTATCTCTTGTCAGCAATACAATGATCCAAGACAATTCTGAAGGACCATCATGAAAAAATGCTATCATTTCCAGAGAAAGAAAAAATTGAGTCTAATAGTAGATCAAAGCATATTTAATTTTTTCTTTATTTCCCTTGTTTTTGTTTGTGTTTTCTTCCACATCACGATTAATATGGAAGTATGTTTCCCATGACTATACATATATAAACTGTATCCAATTATTTATCTTCTCAATGAGGGGGAGAAGACATCTATACAATGTGATAGATGGAGGTAAAGAATTTGGTACTCAAAATTAAAAACAATTATTAAAATAGTCTTCAAATGTAACTGAGGAAAAATAAAACAAAAAAATATTAAAAATAAAAATAAAAAGATAGGGAATTAGTTGGAAAAGTGCTCAAAATTCTGGTTTTAACTGAATTCTACGTGAATTCTAAACTTTTCCAAAGACAAAAAAGTCATGGATGTATATGATACATGGAAAATGAATTACTCTGGGTTAAATTTATTCTCTCTCAAGGTAAATTCACTGTGAGTTATTGTTGGAGAATAACATTGTAATACTTTTACAATTGATATTCATCACCATGGGTAGTCCTTCTATTGATACAAATTGGAACTTAAAGAAACAGAAAAGTTGTAATAAAAAGAGTCTAAGACTCTGGAAGTTGATTGGCTCTTCTACCTGTGAAGAAAAAGTCACTTATAACCTAAGAGACAATAGAAGAAATCAGAGGAGGTGTGTCCATTGAGGAGCAGAGCCCAGGAAATGGCATACTCAGCAAAATGGCGCAATGGCATTGTCAAAAGATATCATCAGTCCTACAGCATTGGAAGTATGATTTTTTTCTCTATGTGTTATTCTGGCCACATGCATGATATATGTCTCTTCATAGCAACTTGATGGCATGTACTCCTTATCTCTATGCCCTTCTAAGTATTTGTTGATCAGAGTCATTCTTATTCAAATAGTATCTCTCCACCTCTATCCTCCTGAAATGATCCTATGTATATCCACTCTTCTTACTGACAGTTGGTCTGCTTAGAGGAGAGGATTTCTCAGGTTTACAGTAGGAGAATATTCCATTATTCCCCTCCCCAATAGTTCATTAAAAGTCTTTGCTTTGAATTAATTATATTTGTTACCACCTAGAAAAAAATTAATTCCTTGATATGGGCTCATGATCATTTTTTTTCAGTAGATATGGATTCATAGAGTACATTGAAAATCCGGGGTAATTTTCTTGGAAGTACAGACATGAAGAAGAATTTATGATGTGTAAATAGATATTGCAGGGATATTTGGCTTAAGTGGGCTAAAAACATAGTAGGAAAAGTTGGACTTGGAGTCAGGGGAATCATATACTCATAGCCATTCAGATTCTAATGATTATTGCTACTTGTTCTCTTGACTTTGGTCATCATTTCACCTATATGAGCCTCAGTTTCTTCCTCTCTAAAGAGTTTGATCAAGATATTCACCAATTTTTCTTTCAGCATGAAGATTTGGTAAACCTTACACACAACATGCAGCTTAACTTTCACTTCAAACCTGAGTTGCACTCTTAGTCCTTAGCAGTTCACTTACTCTAATATAAATGGTGTTATTTCCTTAAAAAAAGATAGAATAAATGTGTAGCTTACTGTAGCCATAGGGCTTTACATCAGCTTGCTCTTGATAGTTTTATACCCCAAAGGATGGCATATATCAAGGGGATGATCCACTCTATAACTCTTGACATATTTTATGTCATCGCAGAAATGCATTTTCTGCTACATATGCCAATGCTAAAGTTGTAGTCAAGGTCTTAAAGCATCCTTGGATGACTGAAATAAAATGGAATTTTCTGGATACTTTTAATATTCTATAGGCAGAAAAATCTACCTTTAGGTATGCAAAGGTAAATGTGCTAGTGAGGACAGAAAGATTAATTTTTTTCAGGTCAAAGAGGTTATTGTATGCATAATCTGGATACACATACCTAATTTGTAAATATAAATGGAAATATCTGCACTACCTTTCCTATTTTACAGAGGAGGAAATTGAGTTCAGGAAAGTGAAGAAACTTCACCAAAATTAAATAAAAATGTAGCAGTGAGAATTAGAATGGGTATAGAATACAATTCTCTTAAGTCCAAGTCCAATTTTTTTCTAATACTTTTGCTATTGTTTAGTCATTTAAGTTGTGTGTGACTCTTTGTGACTATATGGGGTTATCTTGGCAAAGATGCTGGAGTAATTTGCAATTTCCTTCTCCAGCTCATTTTACAGATGAGAAAATTGAAACAAACAGGGTTAAGTGATTTGCTCAAGATAATAAATAAATGTCTTTGATTGGATTTGAAGTCAGATCCTCCTGGTTTTATCCACCTAGCTACCTAATACATTTTCTATTAAAACCAAATGACTGTTCAATACCTATCATCATCACCATCACCATCATCATCATCATCACCATCACCATTTTCAATAAAATTGACTATTATGTACTCAGTCAAGCTGAAGACAAATAGAAAAAAGTCCCTTCTCTCAAGGAACTTATAGTATAATGGGGAAGATGATATGACAACAATTATGCACAAACATGACATATGTATAGTAAATTGAAGTCAATCTCAAACAGAAGGCATTGGCAATGGAGAAGAGGTGAGGGACAGGAAAGACTTCTTACAGCAGTAGGATGTGAGCAGATTGAGGAATCCAGGAAAGTTGGTAGGCTTAGAGGAGGAGAGAGAGAGTTCTAATGATGGAGGAGAGTTAATGAAAAAAAAAAAAAAAGGGAATTGGGAGATTACAGAGCATGTGAAGGGGAGTAAAATAAGAATGGAAAAGCAGGAAAAGGCCAGATTTTAAAGACCTACAAAAACAAAATAGAGAATTTTAGAGGTTGATTTTTGTGGTAATAGGGAATCATCAGAATTTATTAAGTAAGGGTTTGAAATGGTTGGACCTTCAAGAATTTCAAGGGAATTAATGAAAAAAAAATGCAAATGAGGGTGGCCTAGCTGTACCAGATCTAAAACTATATTATAAAGCAGTGGTCACCAAAACCATTTGGTACTGGATAAGAAATAGAGTAGTGGATCAGTGGAATAGGTTAGGTTCACAGAACAAAATATTCAATGACAATTGCAATCTAGTGTTTGATAAACCCAAAGACCCCAGTTTTTGGGATAAAAACTCACTATTTGACAAAAACTGCTGGGATAATTGGAAACTAGTCTGGAAGAAATTAGGCATTGACACACACCTAACACCATATACCAAGATAAGGTCAAAATGGATTCATGATCTAGGCATAAAGAATGATATTATAAACAAATTAGAACAATGTAGGATGGTTTACCTCTCAGACCTGTGGAGGGGGAAGGACTTTGTTGACCAAAGAAGAACTAGAGGTCATCATTAATCACAAAATAGATAAGTTTGACTATATCAAGTTGAAAAGTTTTTGTACAAACAAAATGAATGCAGACAAGATTAGAAGGGTAGCAGTAAACTGGGAAAATATTTTTACATCCAAAGGTTCTGATAAAGGCCTATTTCTAAAATATATAGAGAATTGACTCAAATATATAAGAATTCAAGCCATTCTCCAATTGACAAATGGTCAAAAGATATGAACAGGCAATTTTCAGACGAAGAAATTGAAACTATTTCCGGTCACATGAAAAGGTGCTCCAAGTCACTATTGATCAGAGAAATGCAAATTAAGACAACTCTGAGAT
>JAJPUD010001338.1:358938-382773 GCA_023553655.1 Myrmecobius fasciatus
TGGAATGCCATGCAATATCCTTTTATGTATTCCAATGTTTTGTTTTGCATTTTCTTTGAGTTTGGAATATATATGAATAGACTTTAAAAAAAAAAGAAATGGTTGGACCTTTACTCTAGGAAGATAATTTTAGCACCTGAGTAGAGAGATACTTGACCTGGGGAGACCAACCAATAGACTACTGCAATAGCCCAGGCATGAAAAAATTAGGGCATGCACTAGAATGGTAGCTGTGTAAATGGAAAGAATAGGGACGTATAAGAGAGATATTGTGATAAGACTTGGAAGAATTGAATATGTGTGTGGTAGTGTGAGTTAAGAATCAAGGAGAACATTGAGGTTGTAAACCTGAATCATTGGGAGAATTGTGGTGTCCTTGAAGAGCTTGAAAGATTGAAGAGGATAAAATAATGAGTACTATTTTGGACATGTATAATTTGAAAAGCCTAGGGGCTTTTAATTCAAAATGTCCAACAGGCAGTTGGTGATATAAGACTAGAAGTCTCAGGAATGACTTAGAACTGAATAAATAATTTTCATAGAGAAAATAATTGAATCCATGGGAGGTGATGAAATTACAAATTATATAGAAAATAATAGAGAGTATATATTTTCTGCTTGTTTAAGGCCACAGAGACAAATTATGAAATATCATGTCATGGGAATAGCAACTAGGCCTATTTGTGTGGAACATGAAGTAAGTAAAATAAAGTTCACTAGAAAAAAATAATTCATCACTACCATGGAAATCTAGTTTGGAATGAGATTGTGAAGAGTTTAAAATGCCAAACCAGTAGTTTTTGTATTATCACAGAAGAAATAGTGAGGCACTGAAGTTTCACAAATAGAGAAATGGCATAGTCATATTTAAACTTTAAGAATATTTGCTGAACATGGGAAAAGCCAAGATGGTGGACAGAGTCATATCTTTTTCTGAGCTCTCCTCATGTCCCTCAAATTAACAGCAAATCCAGTCTCTGAACTGGTTTTGGAGTGATAGAATCCACAAATATTTAGAGTGTAACAAATTACCAACAGAAGATAATTTGGAAGATCTTCAGAAAAGGTCTGTTTCAGTCAGGCATGGAAGGAAGTAGTCCAAGCACAGGCAGCCTAGTGCATGCAGGGCACAGACCCAGGGCAGTGTGGTGACCTTTGGGCTGGGGAATCTATCAGGAGGAATCTATAGCAGTTTTGGCTACTCTGTCTTGGTTGTAAACCAGTAGATCAGCAGATTAGCTGTAAGACATCCAACACAAATACAAAAGCTAAATAGTGAGTTCCTGAACTCCAGACTATTGTGGCACCTGGCCATATCTACCCAGTACCAGAAGTTAGTTAGCACTGACCCAGCTCAGCCACTGTCACCTATAGAAGAAGCTTGGACAATCTCCCCTTTGCCCTAAAAGCAGACCTCAACCTTTTAAAAAATGAGCAAAAAAGCAAAAAGAACTCTCTAATTAGAGATAATTTTTTTTTTTTTGAGAAAGAGAACAGATTTCAAACCCTGAGCACACTAAAAGCAAATTGTATCCAGATGAAGCTCGAAAGGGTGATTTGAATTAGTTCCAATCTCACAAGGCTCTCTTGGAAGAATTCAATAAGGATCTTAAAAGAGAGAAGAAAAATGGGGAAAGGAAAAGAGAACTTTGCAAAAGGGTTTGGAAAAGGAAACAGAAATTATGTGAAGAAAACTCCTTACAAAATAAATTCAATGAAATGAAAGAGCATATAACACCTTACAAAATAGATTTGACAAAATTGAAAAAGAAAACAACTTCTTGAAAAACAGAATTTGTGAAATGGAAACAAAAATCCATAGAACAAAACAACTCATTTAAAAATTCAATTGACCAAATACAAAAAGAACTAAAAAAAGGTAGCTGAAGAAAATAATTCACTAAAAATTAGAACAGAACAAATGGAAATAAATGACTAAATGAGACACCAAAAATCAGTCAACAAAACCAAAAAAAGAAAAAAAATTGAAGAAAATATAAAATACCTCATTGGAAAAACAACTGACCTGGAAAATAGATCTAGGAGAGACAAATCTAAGGATTATTGGACTTCCTGAAAACCATGATGAAAAAAAGAGCCTAGATATTATCTTTCAGGAAATCATCAAGGAAAATTGCCCTTATATCCTAGAATCAGAATGTAAAAGAGCCATTGGAAGAATTCACTGATCTCCTCCTGAAAGAGATCCCAAAATGAAAACTCCGGGGAATATTGTAGCTAAATTTCCGAATTATCAAACTAAGGAAAAATTACTGCAAGAAGCCATAAAGAAACAAATCCTGAGGAGTCACAATCAGGATTACCCAGGATCTGGCAGCTTCCACCTTAAAGGATCAAAGGGACTGGAATCTGATATTCTGAAAGACAAAAGAACTTGGATTGCAGCCAAGAATCAACTATTCAGCTAAATTGAGCATTATCTTTCAGGGAAGAAGATGGACATTCAATGATGCACATGAAATTCATTTATTTCTGATGAAAAGACTACAGTTGAATAAAAAAAAAATTAACTTCCAAATATAGAACTCAAGAGAAGCAAGAAAAGGTGAAAAGGAAAGAACTCTTGAGGCCTATATATCTCTGTTATGCGTATACTTAGAGGGTGCAGGTATGATTTGATTTTATCACAGTAAAATATAAAAAAAGAAAAGAGATAGAAAGGGGATTGTACTGGAAAAAAGAGAAAAATGGAGGTAAAATGAGGGAAATTACATCTTATGAAGAGGAAAAGAAGACCTATTATAATTAAGGTAAAGAAAAAGGAAGATGAACATTATGTGAATCTTACTCTTATCATATTTAGCTCAAGGAGAGAATATTAGACATATTTGGTTTCACAGAAAAACTTGTCTCACTTTAGTGGGAGGGAAAAAGGGAAAAGGAAAGAGGAGGCTAATAGAAGTAAAAACAGAAGTAGTTGGGCAAAGGATAAGAAAGGAGGAGAGGCCATAAAGGGGGAGGGTTGTTTGAGGGAGGTGGTGGTCAGAAGCAAAATATTGGAAAGGAGGGAAAGGGAGAAAGGAAAGAAAAGCATAATGAGAAATACAGAATTAGTCATTTTGACTGTGAATGTGAATGGGATGAACTCTCCCATAAAACAGAAGTGAATAGCAGACTAGATTAAAAGTCAGAATTCTACAATATGTTGTTTACAAGAAACACATTTAAAGCATATTGAGACATTTAGAGTAAAGATAAAAGGCTGGAGCAGAATCTATTATGCTTCAGGTGAAGTAAAAAAAACAGAATAGCAATCATGATTTGAGATCAAACAAAAGCAAAAATAGATCTAATTAAAAAAAGATAAGGAAGGAAACTATATATTGCTAAAGGGTACCATAGATAATGAAGTAATATTTATACTAAATATATATGCACCAAGTAGTATAGCATCCAAATTCCTAGAGAAGTTGAGAGATGCAAGAAGAAATAGGCAGTAAAACTATAATAGTGAGAGATCTCAATCTTGCTCTATCAGAACTAGATAAATCAAACCACAAAATAAATAAGAAAGTAGTTAAGGAGGTAAATAGAATTTTAGAAAATTTAGGTATGATAGAACCTTGGAGAAAATTGAATGGGGACAGAAAGAAGTACACTTTTTTTCTCAGTGGTTCATGGAACCTATACAAAAATTGACCATATGTTAGGACATAAAGACTTCAAAATCCAATGCAGAAAAGCAGAAATAGTAAGTGCATTTTTTTTCAGATCATGGTACAATAAAAATTGTATGCAATAAAAGACCAGGGGAAAATAGATGAAACATTAATTGGGAACTAAATAATTTAATCCTAAAGAATGAATGGGTGAAACATCAAATCATTGACATAATCAATAATTTAATCCTAGAGAATGACAATAAAAAGGCCACATCTTTGTTTTTTTGTGTGATGCAGCCAAAGTGGTTAGTAAGGGAAATTTTGTATCTCTAGATGCTTACTTGCATAAAATGAGAAGAGAATATCAATGAATTGGGCTTGTAACTAAAAAAGCTAGAAAAAGAACAAATTAAAAACCTCCAATTAAACACCAAATTTGAAATTCTGAAAATAAAAGGGAAGATTAATAAAGTTGAAAGTAATAAAATTATTGAATTAATAAATAAAACTAACAGTTGGTTTCATGAAAAAATCAACAAAATAGATAAACCTTTAGTTAATTTGATTAGAAAAAGGAAAGAAGAAAATCAAATTGTTAGTCTCAGAAATGAAAAGGGAGAATTTTCCACTAATGAAGAGGAAATTAGAGCAATAATTAGTAACTTTTTTTGCTCAATTATATGTCAATAAATTTGATAATCTAAGTGAAATGGAGGAATACCTACAAAAATATAGATGGCCCAGGTTAAGAGAAGAGGAAATAAATTACTTCAATAGTCCCATTTTATTTTATTTTTGTTTTTGCTGAGGCAATTGGGGTTAAGTGACTTGCTCAGGGTCACACAGCTAGGAAGCAGTTAAGTGTATGAGGCCAAATTTGAACTCAGGTTCTTCTGACTTCAGGGCTGGTGCTCTATCCACTGCGCCACCTAGCTGCCCCACACAGTCCCATTTGGAAAAAGAAATAGAAGAAGCTGTATAGTACTGGAGAGTGTGACCAGGGATGAAATTTCTTTGGGGAATCAGGTTTCCTTGACTGTAGAAATGATGGTGATAGAAAGACTTAGCACACTGCCCTACTAATAGAATATACATTTCATAGGACAGAGTGGAAGACTAGAGTATTTTATGAACAATGATAGTGCATAGATAAAGGGATATAAGGATAAATTATAGATTTTCTTAAATAATTGTGGGGTTTTGATGATCTAGTTTGATATGATTCCATGATACAAGATAGTAGCCAAAACACATAATATGATGTTGGTTTCCATTAAAAGGGTCACAGTTTCTAAGAATAAAGAAGTCATAGTTCCAAGCATTCTTCCCCAATCAGGGTAATTATTGTGGATTTTTGTGTTCTGGATTGTTGTGTTCAGTTCTGAATACAAGTTAGGAAGAATATTGATAAAGTGAAGTATCAGAAAGAGTACAACCAAAATGGGGGAGCACATCAAGTTCTTATTTTAAGAAGACCATTTAAGGGAACTGGGAATAGTTAAAGTAGAAAATTTTGGGGGAGGGGATGAAAAGAAGAAAGAAAATGGGGACGAATGGGAAATAACAACAATTATTAAGTATTTTGAATGGATGAGGGATTAAACTTATTTTGTTTAGCTCCCAAAGTAAAACTTAGAAGTCACATTGGAAGTGGCAAAGAGTCAAATGTTGTTTACAAATAAGGAACAACTTTGTAATAATTAAAGCTATCCAAAAGTAATAGCCCATAATTGGGGCTATTCAGGTCAAGGATAGATGACTACTTGTCAGGTATGTCATGGAGAGGATACTTTTAGGGAATATGAGTTGCAATCGATGGACACTCAGATTTTCTTTCAGTTCTGAAATTCTTTTCTTTTATGACTACCAAGTACAGTATGATTTCTGCTATACTATGCATTCATAATGGTTCTGAGATGAAAAACACAAACAAGCATGAGTGCACACACACACACATACACACAATTCCTTTTAGATTTTCATAAACTAGGTATTCCTGATAGCAATAAAATCTCCTGTCTGGTTCAAAAACCAAATTAGACATAGTGGGAAAAGGTGGAATGGAAATCTGTGTTTTATTTTATTTTTTTTTCCTAGAAGGTGATGGCAGTGGTAGCAACATTATCCAGAGGAAGTCTATTTTCTCTTATTTCTAGTTAGTTAGGGAAAACATTTACATAATAGATCATATAAAATTTTTGTAAAATAAGAAGAGATGACCTATTATCCAAACTGAGTCTTTGGATTGCCTTGAGTATATTTCCCTAGTTAGTAGATTATAATTTGAAGATAATTCCCCACATTTTAGTTGTTATATCACCAAATTATTTGCTACCACAGTATATAATCCTCTTCTCTATCAGTTATCATATTCAAAGATAATAAAGTATATCAATAAAATCAAAGTTATAAAATTAATAAACTCAGTCAAAGCTGGAGACATTATATAGCAACATAGTAGAATGATAGATATTTAGAAAATAGAAGTGCCATTTCAATAATATACCAATGTATACCATGAATTAGTACAATAGTGATTCATAGATACTAGACCTATGTGCCCATTTGAAATAGTCAGCTGATGAATAGTCTTCACTTTACTATGGAGCCCCAAAATGTGACTGAACTTGAGAAAAAGGAAAAAAAAGAAATCCTTAAGGTAATGAATGACTCATGATAAATTTCTGCATTTCTTTTGGACCTAAGATGGAGAAGAAAGTTTCTGATGACCATAAAAATTAATGAAAAGGATAGAGTTACGTAAGAGATATTTTCTTAGTAAGAAATTCATATTTTAATCCATTTCCTTTATTCCTCTTGCAGTTCTCTATATTAAAAATAACTCCCAAGAGGGAATTTCAGTTTTCAATTGTTTCTATTTTGTTGTTGTTTTATTCTATAATGTGCTATATATCTTCATGATTTAAAGTATAGAGTATGAATTATAAACTCTGAAATTTAGAAATCTATGCCCATATTCTCCTAGGTAACTATAAATATTTCTTTGGAAATCTTTGTGGCAATACATTGCATACTCTAGGTATTCCTATATGTAATATGGCCAGCATTATAAATTATATAGAAAGGAAATAGGTAGTAAATTTGAGTCATGATATTACAAGCTGCTATAAAAATACTGGTATGGATCTGATGACATTTTGAAGTTATTCCAAAATATTTTGTGAGGTCACCTCATCTGCCAGATGCATTTTATTATTTTCACATTTTCTTATTTTTTTCCAGCAGGAGGATGGTGCAGAAGAGACTAGGAAGAAATAATTTTTATAGCTATAATTTTTTTTAGCTATAAACTTTATTGAATCAGTTGACCAAGTAATAATAAAAATTTAAATCAAAATGATACTATCTGAAAATCATTAACTCTGCTCCTGTTAATGAGAAATATAAATAAAATGGAAGATATTCTAAGTACAAATTGGAAGCCATTATGAAAAAAATCAAAATGATGGGATAATTTCTATAATATTGAAAATATTTTGTTTTCATATGGGACCATTCCTTAAGATATACCCCAGTACTTTGCATATGTAAACTTCTCAATCCTCCAGTGTCTCCTCTTGGGACATTGGTACAAGGATAGGAGTGATCATTTTATGGTTGCAAAAAAACTTTACAACTATAGCCCAAAGAAATGTTTATCCCAAATGTTTTGCTATAGAATCCTAGCCCTCACTTGTTCTAGGCCTATCACTGTCCAAACTGGAAGTTTTATTGATATTTCAGAAACTACCTTGAATCCCCCACTTTAATTGTGGGATGATAGGGAAATTTTATCTATATGTCTGTCTATCCTCTCTAGATATTTATGACATTGATCTCTCCTGTTTCTCCTCCTCCTTGTTTGGCTACTCCTTTTCTGTGTCCTTTGCTGGTTGTTAATATAAGTTACTAATGCCACCAAGGTTTTGTCTTTGGTCTTCTTCAGTTATCTTTATACCGTCTCATATGACACCATATTAGTCATCATAGATTCAATTCTCAACTTTATACAGATGATAATTAGATCTATTTATCCAATCCTAACCTCATTCCTGACCTGCAGTCTCACATATCCAAGTGCCTGTTGAAATATAGATCTGAAAGTTCCACTGACACCTTAAGCTTGGCATATTAAAAACTGAGCTTTTTATATATTTTTCCCCCAGACCCTCTCTCTCCAGACTTCTCTATTATTATTATTATCAAAGACACCACCATGCTCCCAGACATCCAGTCTCATAATCTTAATGTCATCCTAAACTCCTCACTCACACTCATTCCTCATATCCAATATCTTGCCAAATCCTGTCTTTTTTGCATTCAGAGCATCTTTTATAAACCATCATCCCCAATTCTGTCCTTATGGACCAAAAAGGAAAAAAATTACTATTAGTGATAATTATAAACTTTATATTATTCATAAACCATTCTCATGACACACTCAATAGCCAACCTGGTACAGGTCTTTATCACATCATATCTAGCCTACAGGTTGTATTTTCTTCCTCAAGTCTCTTCCATCTTTCATTCTGCAGTGATTTTCTTTTTTTCTTTTTTCTTTCTTTCTTTTTTTTTGGCTTTTTGCTGAGGCAATTGGGGTTAAGTGACTTGCCCAAGGTCACACAGTTAGGGAATATTAAGTGTGTGAGACTAGATTTGAACTCAGGTGCTCCTGACTTCAGGGCTGGTGCTCTATCCACTGTGCCACCTAGCTCCTTTCGGTGATTTTCTTAAACATCAGATTGGACCATGTCACCCTTCTGCTCAACAAATTCCAATGATTCCTTATTATTTCTAGGATCAGATATAGAATCTTTTATTTTACCTTTCTTAAGAGCTTTAACTACCTAGTACCTTCCTACTTTTCTTAATCTTTTTTGCACTTTACTCATCTCAACATATACTATGTAATCCAGTGACACTGGACTTCTTTTATTTTATTTTTTTTGAAAATATAACATCACCTGCCTTGCTGAGTTGTTTTGAGGATCAAATGAGATATTTGTAAATTTTTTAGCCTAGTGCCTGGCACATAGTAGGGAACCATTTAAAAACTTTTTCCATTCCCTTTTCCTTCTCTGTGTAAGAAACTCTGTGTCTTGATTTGGTGTCTTTTCATTCACTGTCCACCATATCTAGAATGATCTCTCTCCTCATCTCTGCCTCCTGGTTTCCTTGGATTAAATTTTGCCTTCTGCAAGAAGTCTTTGATAGTCCTTAAGTTAATGCATTCATTATGAAATTACCTCCAATTTATCCTGTAAATATGTCATATCTACACACATAATATTTTTACATGTCTCCAATAGAATATTGGTTCATTAAGGGCAGGGACTATTTTTGCCTTTTCACTGTATTCCCAGAATTTACCTAATACCTCATCCAGAATAAATGCTTAATCAATCCTTGTTGACTTATTGGATTTTGAAATACTTGACATAGGATCATAGGGTGACTCGCATGCTTCTTCTGGGTTAGAGTATCAGATTCTTAGATTTTGTAGGGACCTCAGTGAATGCTGCATCCAAACCATACTTCCAAAAGAATCTTTTTTTTTAAACAGTATATCAGAAAAGTAGTCACCTAGTCTTCATCTGAAGACCTCTAAGGAAGATAAATTGATTACCTTCTGAAGCTATCCATTCACTTTGTATAGCACAAACTATACAAGCCAAAATTTGTCTCTTTGCAACTTCAATCTATCATTCCCAGTTCTGCCTTTATGGGCCAAAGGGAAAATTTCTCTTTGTGATAATTATAAACTTTATATTATTTGACATTATATTCATAAGAATAGGACTCCAATATGGAATCATTTAGGCTAAGTCGTCCTAATGTTCATAAAAACATATGGGCAAAATAGATAGGTTGTATTTTTCCATTGTTATCTTTGGGTGAGATGGATAAGGCTTGCAGCTTTTCATTGGTTTAACTTGACCTTCTGAAGTAATCTTGAGTCATTTTCTTTCTGCTGCTTTAAAAAAATTGTTGGATCCTTCTACCAGTTTGTGTTCTCTATTAAAAAAAGAAAAACACTCTTTATCTGAACTTCATTGAAGTTTGGAATTGATACATGACCCCCAAAACTTTTCCATCATTTGGGTCAAATTAGGAATGCTCTATCCTATATCTGGCATCAATTACCTGTTTACCTGTTTTCCACCAACTCCTTATTACATAGAACTTTGAACCAAGGCAAAGACAAAGAATAATACATAATATTTACTACAAATGTGCACAAGTGTTATTCATATATATATGGAGAGAGAGAGAGAAAGAGAGAAAGAGAGAGAGAGAAAGAGAGCGAGAGAGAGAGAGAGGGAGGGAGGGAGAGAGAAAATGAGAGAGAGAGAGAAAACGAGAGAGAGAGAGAGAGAGAGAGAGAGAGAGAGAGAGAGAGAGAGAGAGAGAGAAAGTATCATGGATGGTTAGTCTTATGCTGAGATTCTAACCAGTTACTGGGACACAATATTTGTGTAAAGACAGGCTGCTACCTTGGCTATTAGCCCTATTAAGGAAAAATGCCCCTCAGTGTTGGCAAACCATGATGGGATGAAGCAAGCTAATTCACTAGAGAAGCTATTTCATTTTTGTTATTTTTTATTCTTTTGCCATTCCTCTGGGTTTTTAAGAATTATCACTATGTGTTTGTCCCAAACAGGTGTGATATTGTCAGTTGTGATGTCTTTCACACATGTTTATTACTTCTATTTAGATAATGCTTTTAATGTAGATTATTTTTGCTGGGATGTAACCTTTATTTTCAGCCAGAGAATATGTGATAATATTCAACTTCATTCTTTCCCTATGTGGCTACTTCCATACTTCAGTTAAAAGGATACAGCATCTTTCATAAAGATCAGATGTGGGTTGTTCTAGTCTGGGCAGCTCCACAGTAAGGGATCCCTTGGCATGTCCCTGATTTTGACTGTGATCTGGACTTGAGTTAGCTCCCTCTCAATGTCTCTGCCTTGAAATTAGTGTCTTTTCAGGTCATCCTTCTTGGCCACGATTTACCTTTCATTCCAAATGCTTCAAGGCTCAAGGTCCTGCTCAGATACTTATCTGAGTCACTCAATTCATCTGGCCAAAAACAATGCTAGTTGTTGTTTTTATTATTACTAATTTGTGTGGACTTGGACAATTTGCTTTATTTCTTGGAATACAAATTTTATCACGTGTAAAGTGGAGTTAATGATACTTGCACTACCTATTTCATTGACATATGAGGAAATCACTTTGTAAATCTTAAGCTAATGCCAAAATTTAAGTGATTATTATATATATTGTGAGACTTTTAGTTTCACAGACAGAAGAGGCTGAATAATGAGAAATAATATCCAGTTAGATTAGAGAAATATCTATGACAAGTGACCTTTATATAATCAATAACACATTTGATTATTTTTAAGAAAAATTGATCTTGAAATTGCATGTGAGAAGGGGTTTCTCAGGAGAAAAGTCAACTATGGGATTAAGAAATAGTTGAAATAAGTTTTACTCTTGCTGACATCATAGAGACAAATCTCTACACTTTTTTATAGAATTCAGGATGCTCTTTTGAGTTCAATTTCATTAAATTTTATAACAGTTATGATCCCATGGTTATAATTACATAGTAGACAATAATTAAAATATTATGTTGACTTAATATGTAATGTATGTATGTAATAATGTATGTATGTATGTATGTATGTAATAATGAAAAGTATATCAGTAAGCATTTCAGTCTATTTGAATCCCATAATTATGCATTTATGAGATCTGAGAAGTCATCTATTGCTACTCCTTCATTTTATAGAATAAGAAAATTGAGGTTCTGAAAACCAAAAAAAAACCCCAAAAAACTTAACCAAAGTCTAATATAAAGATTTTTTAAAATGCAGATTTAGAGAGGTTTGGAATTCCAAAGTCCAGTACAAAGAAACATGAAGAACACAAGAAGACAAGAATGTAATCAAGCTTTATTGAGGGGTCATAATTGCAATGTGAAAAACAGTGAGGGAAGATGTTGGAAATAAGTCAGATCTGTTGGGTTCCTGTGTAGAAGTGGGTACATCATCTGGATATTATAGAGATTGGAGCACCCTCCTCAACCAGTAAAGTCTGACAGTTTTTTTTAAAGTTTAATAATAATAGCTTTTAATTTTCAAAATACATGCAAAGATAGTTTTAAACATTTACCCTTGCAAAACCTTGTGTTTCATTTTTTCTCCTTCTTTTCCTACCACCTCTTTCCCCTAGATAGCAAGTAATCAAATATATGTTAAAACATGTACAATTCTTCTATACATATTTCCACATTTATCATGCTACAGAAGAAAAAAAAGATCAAAAAGGAAAAAAAAATTGAGAAAGAAAAGAAAAGCAAGCAAACAACAACAAAAAGGTGAAAATGCTATGTTATGAGCCACACTCAGCCCCTAAGTCTCTATCTGGATGTAGATGACTCTCTCTGTCACAAGTCTATTGGAAATGGCCTGAATGACTCACTGTTGAAAAGAGCTATGTTTATCCAAGTTGATCATCCCATAATCTTGTCATTGCTGTATACAATATTCTCTTGGTTCTACGTACTTTACTTACATCACATCATTTCACATCAGCTCATGTAAGTCTCTCCAGGCCTCTCTGAAATCATCCTGTTGATCATTTCTTACAGAACAATAATATTCAATAATATTCAAATACCACAATTTATTCAGCCATTCTCCAATTGATGGGCATTCATTCAGTTTCCAATTTCTTGCCACTACAAAAATGGCTGCCACAAACATTTTTGCACATGTGGGTCCTTTCCCTTTTTTAATAATCTTTGACAGGTTTTTTTAAACAGGGTTTTTATCTGGGTCTAGAAGGAATTAATATGAGGAAAAGGAATTCTGGACTAGTGGCCATTCATGACAATGAGGAGCCAGGTAAGAGAAGACTCTGGAGGAATTGATGACTAGTTGATTTTCAAACACCCTGCTGTTCAGAAAAAGAATGTAGGCTATTACTTCTCATCTGCCAAGTTAAAGATTTTTTTGAGCTTCCTTGGGGCTTCTTTATTTAGTAGACTGGGCAGAACACTAGTTCCTTATATTTTTCATTAAATCAGTCTTCCTCCTATTACATGTCATTATCAAAGTCATTAAATAGTCAAAGTGACTAGTATGTCCAAGTCTCTATCCAATTACTTTTATTAATACATATATGTATATATATTATCAAGTCTCTGGGGTTTATAGAAAGACACACTCTTCTTTTTTTTTATTAAAGCTTTTTATTTGTATAACATATGTATGGGTAGTTCCCCAGCATTGATCTTTACAAAGCTTTCCATTACATCTTTTACCCCCAGTCCCCTCCCCTCCCCTAGATGGCAGGAAGTCCACTACATGTTAATAATGTTGAAATACTTGAGAAGTTGAAGACACACTCTTCTTAAAGAAAAGCATACTGAAATAGTAGTCAATCTAGAAACTAGCACTAGTTCTTGTTCCTGTCCTGTTAATTCTGTTTTAAATGCATCTTGGTATATTCAGTTTTAATGTCTATGCTCTCTATTTTAATGCTCATGAGCTTTTTTTTTAATTTGAGGCAATCAGCATAACTGCCCAGAGTTACACAGCTAGTAAGTTTCTGAGGCCAGATTTGAACTCATGTGCTCTTGACTGCAGGATTCATATTCTATCCTGTGTGCCACCTAACTGTTCCTCATTTTGTAGTCCCTAAGAAATTACTAAGTCTGTGAATCTTTGATAAACTTATTTCTTGCTTCCTAATTAGCATTTCATTTTCTTTCTTAAGGCACAACTGTAATTTATTTGGCAAAAGAATATTAAACTAATAAACAAGATCCTATTTAATACTCCAGCTTTACTAAGTGAATTATAGAAATAGAATCTGATTATTACAAGAACTTCTTTTTTATTATTTTATTTCTGTTGGAAAGAAATTGACAACAGAGTTTTTGTTTTGTTTTGATCATTTCTCCAAGTGTTAAGTCCTTACTTCAGTAACTGTTGCATTTTAAAATAATTTACTGGTATTGATACTATTCTTCCTATTTCCTCTTAACTTTTACATAAAGCCAGAGTTTTGTTTGTGAATTATGATGTTCCCACAAAATGTGCATCTATCACAAAGGATGAATTTTAAGGTATGTAAAATATAAAATGTTTAATACTATATTCCAATTGTAGATAAAAGATAATTTTTGTTAATTCATTTTAATTTTAAATCTTAATCTCTTCATGAGAGAATAAGTGATTGGGGAAAAAACCCATTTATTAAGAGCATATTTTGTGCCAATCATTATTCTAAGTGGTGGATATGCAAACATAAAATCCAAGACAGTCCCTGAAGGATTCAAGGTATTCACATTCTATTAATGGAAGACAATACATTCAGGAAGTTTCAGATACAAGTGAGAGAAATCTGTAAATTGAAAGGATCTCATCCTGCTCTTAGGCATCTCTTTCTATAAAATATATTTTAAAGTACTATCTGTAGGATAAGAATCTTGGAAAAGACAATTTCATCATGTGAAAAATATAGTTACATAAGTCTGGGAAAAGTAAAAATAATCCTTTAATCTTAGAGAATTAGTTTTCTAAAACCATTAAATTGATCTAATATCACTCTTCTGAAGGACTTCTACCTAACTATTCTGTTCAAGAGACTTCTTCCTTTTCTTAATTGAATCACTATCTTCATTTTTTCAGGGGATTGAGGAAAATAATTATCTTAACTAGACATGAAGTATTACTAGTTTTAAATCTAGTTACCACCATTATTCTATTTTCCATGGCCTTAATTTTTATTCTTGACTTTTTCCTTTGCTCCTCTCAGAGAGAGGATAATAGATTAGAATTAAGTCTATCTCTCCTTTTCCACCCCCCCCCATATTGCTAGCTAGGAGGAAATGATGTTTCGAATCCAAGCTGCTTTCTACATTGCTTTCCTTTGATAGGAATGTTCCAAGATATATTTGAAGTCTTGACTCTTTGTCAAATGCTAGATATACAAAGAATTTCACAAACAGTGAATAAAGAATATACTCCTTTAAACAAACTGGGGATTCTGAACCAGGGAACTGGTGCCCATTCATACTAGTGAGGAGTCAGATAAGAGAAGATCCTGGGGGAACTGGTGGCTAGTTGATATTCAAATAAGTAATATCTACAGAGAAGGAAAGCCCCAAATTTTACCCCAGAGAAAAGTCCAAGTCTAAGATGAAAATCAAAGACATTTCAAGTGCTGGTTTCTTTATATATTAGCTTCATTCTTTTAAAATTTTTCAGTCTTTCCTTAAGCCTATTCCCTGAAAAAAATCTGTAACTCCATATAATCTCTCATAGTAAGAAGCAAAAAGAAGGTCTCTCCTGTTCTAAGCTCTTTTACCAATTCTACCTATTATTCATATATGCAGTATCAAGTCAGCAGGTTTTTTGGTGCATGAAAAGCCTTATACAACATTATCACCCCCCAAAAAAGGGGTAAGACTTTATGGAAAAGAGTGAGAAGATTTTAATAGGGAATATTTTCCTAAAGTGCTCAGTTACTATTAGTTTCTTTTATTTAGGTGAGTCTAGAAATGATTTTAGACTGGAGAAATATTTATTTCTTAATAATTATAATGAACTAAAACAAATAATCTTAACATTCTTCCACAAATGTGTCAAATTGTTTTGAATCAGCAAAAGCAAAGTTTCAATTAGGAGGTTTTAATTGAAGGAATATTTGTTGTTATGGCTACCAGTAAATGATTTCCAAATAGCTAGTAATATACTATAAATTAGTACAATAGAGGTAGAGGACAGGATTATTTTATAGTATTGACTCTAGGAAAACTGCAAGTTTGTAGAAAGAATTGTTTATGTGGCTTTTTAAAATGAAATGATCCACATTCAGTTCCCACAGACCTCTCTCTCTGGGTATCGATGGCTCTCTTTATCATAAGATCATTGGAACTGGTCTGAATCATCTCATTGTTGAGAAGAGCCACGTCCATCAGAATTGATCATCATATAGTCTTGTTGCTGTGTATAATGATCCCCTGGTTCTGCTCATTTTACTTAGTTCATGTAAATCTCTCCAGGCCTCTCTGAAATCATCCTGCTGATCATTTCTTATAGACAATAATATTCCATAACATTCATATACCATAACTTATTCATCCATCCCCCAACTGATGGGCATCCACTCAGTTTCCAGTTTCTAGCCACTACAAAAAGGGCTGCCACAAACATTTTTTTTGCATATGTGGGTCCCTTTCTGGAGGAAATATTTTCTTAAGCTATAATTGGTCTAACAATTCCAGAAAGCAATTTGTAATTATTGTAATAAGAGTGACTAAAATGTTCAAACTCTTTTACCAAGAAATCCCACTGCTAGGCTTATATCTCAAGAATATTAGGCAGGCAGAGACACATTAATTGATGCTAAGTGAAATGAGCAGAACCAAGAGATTGTACACAGCAACAACAAGATTATGTGATGATCAATGGATGTGGATCTTTTCAATGATGAGATAATTCAGGCCAATTCCAATGATTTTGTGATGAAGAGAGCCATCTACACCCAGAGAGAGGATTGTGGGAACTGAGTGTCGATCACAACATAGCATTTTCACTCTTTTTGTTGTTGTTTGCTTGCATTTTATTTTTTCTCATTTTTTCCTTTTTGATTGATTTTTCTTGTGCAGCAAGATAATTGTATAAATATGATGCATATTTTGTATTTAACATATATTTTTACCATATTTAACATATATTAGATTATTTACCATCTGGAGAAGGGGGTGAGGGAAGGCAGAAAAAATTGGAACACAAGATTTTTTAAGGATTAATGTTGAAAAGTTATCTATGCAAATGTTATGAAAATGAAAAAAAAACTTTAATAAAAAAGAATGCTAGGTAGAAAAGATCTAAATATATAGAGCACAAAATATATGTAGCACTTTCTTGTGGTAGCAAAAACCTGGAAATGTAGTTTGAAAATACAGACCCTATAGCACTGAGAAACTGTTCAGTAGAGAAATTCTTGCTGCATGATTACAAAATCCTCATAGAGAAAAAGAGGAAATCCCTACCTCACTTTGATGTGTTCTTGCAATAACTTTGGTAATCTCAAAGGAGACCAGAAGCTTATCCTCCATCCTTTATATGCTTTGATCCAAATGAATTCCTTAGGCATGAAAATTCAAGTTTCACTATCCCCTCAGGAGCAATAAGAAATGTCTGCTTCATTACTACATTTTTTAAAAAACCCAGTATTAAGTTTTGATTTTAGTGAGTTTTCCACTCACATTGATATTGTTATTTCTTGGTTATGCACAGTGGACTTCCCTCTGAATCAGTTCTTACAAGTTCATATGTTTCTCTGAATGCTTCATATTTGTGATTTCTTAATACTATGGAATACTTTTGTGTATTCCTATGTTATATTCTGTTTAGTCATTTTCCAATCAAAGCACACTTCCCAAATGTGAACTGTGAACTAGAATTTTTCCTAGAAGGGCTCTGAAAAGCAGAAAAGTCAGTACTCAGAGGCAGTCTTATGGGGGGTAGAGCTCATGCACAGGACCAGCATAGTGACTGGTTTTGTTGTCTTTTGGGTTTATTTGTGTTTTTTCCAGAATAAGAGTATCAGGTAGTGCTAAAGACAGCTCAGTAGTGCTCCAGGTCCATAGCAATATTTTCACAGTATAGGGCAAAAGAACTCAGGTCCTAGCTTTGCAGTTATCTTGCCCTTGTAAAGGGTAGCAGTTGACCCTAACTGAGAAACCAGAAAGCAGAGATGTGGGCTCCAGGAATATTGCCTTAGGAGACATAAACCTCAGTATCTTTGGTTTGTGGCACAAGGGTATAGGATGAATTGGTAAGGGTATAGTAGATAAAGATTTAAGACCAATGATAGTGGACTGAGGAAAGACCAACATCAGTCAGTACCATTAGGCAGAGATTCATACCCCAACAATAGCAGACAGCAAATCAGTTCCCACAATACAGTCATAGAAGTTACATACGTACTGGTATATGTGGTGGCAAAAGGTAAAGCCAAAATATCCCATTGATTACTATAATGTAAAGCTAATTGACCCTTCCATATTTCTGTGAGTGTAGCACCCAGTGATCATGGTCTAATTCTTGCCCAGGAAAGGCTTAAATGACCAAGGAGATCGTTGGTAAAGAGCATACTTTAAAGCAACAAAAAAGTGATTTTTAAAAATTTATTTTTATTGTTAATTTATGGAATAAAACAAGCAGTTCCATTATATGGTATGATAAAAAAAAGATGATTACAGAAGAATTTGCAAATTTACTATGAATGATTTGCTATTTCTTTTAAATATATAACAGTTATCATGTAAATTTCATTTTTCCTCTCCTTCTTCTCCTGCCCTAGAGATGGTTACCACAAAACACACATATACCATACACATTACTTTATACATATTTCTATTTATCAATTTTTTCTTTCCTCAGGATGCAAATAACATCTTTTTCGTAAGTCCTTTATAGTTAATTTGGGTATTTATAATAGTCAGAACAAGTTAATTGCCCAAAGTTGTTCTGAAATAACATTGCTATTACTGTATATATACCATGTTTTCTTGGTTCTGATATTTTCTTTCTTCCTTATTTCATGCAACTCTTTCCATGTTTTCCTAAGATCAATGAAAGCATCATTTCTTATAGCAAGTAGTATTCCATTACAATCATATACCTCAACTTATTCAGCCATTCCCCAATTGAAGGGCATCCCAGTAATTTCCAATTCTTTGATAACACAAAGAGCTGCTACAAACACTTCAGAACATATATATTCTTTTCCTTATTCTCTAATTATATTTGGAAATAGACCTACTAGCGACATTGCTAGATCAAATAGCATATGCAGTTTAATAGTCTTTGGGGATAATTTCATATTGCTTCCCAAAATGATTGTATCGATTCACAATTCCATCAATAATGAATTAGTGTCCCAATTTTTCAACATCCCCTTCAACATATTTTGCTTTCCCTTTCAATTATTTTAGCCAATTTGATAGATATAAAATATTTCAAGGTTGTTTAATTAGCTTTTCTCTAATCAACAATGATTTAGAGTATTTTTATATGACTATAAATTGTTTTAATTTCTTCACTGGAGAACAGTCTGTTCATATTCCCCGACAATTTGTAAATTGGGGAATGACTCCTATTTTTATATTTTAATGAAGTTCTTTATATATTTTAGATATGAGACCATTATCTGAGAAACTGTCTATAAAATCCCCCCCCCCGATTTTCTGCTTTCTTTCTGGTGTTGGCTGTATTTGTTTTATTTATGCAAACCTTTTAAAATTTAACATTATCAAAACTATCTATTTTACACCTAATTTTATTCTCTATCTTTTGCTTATCCATAAATTGTTCACCTATCCAAAGATCTGATAAATGTCCCATATTCCTCTAATTTTTTAAAAAAAAATTATTTTTTCCCAATTACAAGTCAAGACAATTTTTAGCATTTTGCGGTCAATTTTGAATTTTTTCCTTTCCTCTTCTCCCCTCTTTCTAAAATCATAGGCAATTTGCTATATTTGATATACATGTGCTATTATGTAAGATATATTTCTATATTA
The DNA here is from genome assembly GCA_023553655.1 of Myrmecobius fasciatus. Classification (NCBI taxonomy): domain Eukaryota; kingdom Metazoa; phylum Chordata; class Mammalia; order Dasyuromorphia; family Myrmecobiidae; genus Myrmecobius; species Myrmecobius fasciatus. The sequence continues at coordinate 378,178 of JAJPUD010001338.1, forward strand.
GTCATGGTTGTAAAAGAAGAGACAGACCAAAAGGGGAAAAAATAACAAAATATGAAAAAGAATGAAGTTAAAAAAGTGTACTTTGATCTGCATTCAGAGTCCATCAGTTGTTTATCTGGTTGTGGAGAGTATTTTCCTTCATGAGTCCTTTGTATTTGTCTTGGATCACTGTGTTACTGAGAAGAGCTAAGTTATTCATGATCACACAAGCTTCCTTTTATTGTGTACAGTGTTTTCCTGATTCAGCTCATTTCTCTTTGCATCAGTTTATACAAGTCTTTCAGGATTTTCTGAAGTCTGCCTGTTCATAATTTCTTTTGCATGATAGTATTATTATATTACATGTATGCCTTTGTGTCATGTTTTCAAATTACTTTCCAGAATAGTTGTAAAAATTAGATTATCCCAGTAATTTATCACTTTCTTCTGCATCCTAGATGGAAAGAACCAGCTTCAAAAGGGTCCCTAGATTGAAGGTTGATTTTTTTCAAATTTGTAAAATACCAATTCAAGCCTTCCAATATCCATTTTCAGTGGTCTTAGAGTGATGTTGGCTCTTGGCTAATAGGGTTGAATAAGACTTAAGACTCCTACCATAGTAGTCATCAGTTGCAATTTGGGATGCAGAAGAAAGATGTAGACTACTGGGACAGCATCTGAAGGATAGCCAATGATCAGATTATGAATGTGCATCTAATCGGAGGAACTAACCCCTAGCCAGTCAATGCTGCATTTTTTTAGAAGTAGCTTCTTATGGGGGTGAAAGTATGTCTAAGCATGAACGTGTATAAGAGAACTCCAAATATCTGTTTGGCCACATATTTATGTAGGTTAGGATTATGGATATGCATAATTTATTAGGCTGGGCAATGGAGCCCACTTCTGCTATTTTTGTTTACAGAGTTTCCTTAAATTCTCTACTACTGTTTCTCAATGAGAATGGCCCTGTCAAGGGAAGTTATTGAAGTCTTTCACTCATTTGTGTGTGTTTATATGTATGTATATTTTCTTTATTTGAAGAAGTCACTGTGGTTCCCTAATATTTTGCCAGTTATCTCTTCCTTCTTTTCTCTGCCTTCATTATTACTGATACCTTCTGAAGATTATGAACAAGAGCATCAATCATGGTAGAGAAGCAATCTGAGCCAATGAAGACTCAAAGATGGTACCTGTACCAGTTGATGAACACATTAGAGAGATATAGAGATAAGATGAAGACTCTTGATTGTAGTTAAATTTTTCATCTATCATTAAAAATCACATTTTGAAGTTTAAGTATATAGTGATTTTAACCTTTCAACACATTTTATTTATTTTTCTAAGCCCTGGTCTGATTGACTAAAAGCAGGTAATAGTGCTGGAAAAGATATTTTTCACCCATTATTATATTAAAACATTTTAAACTTGAATTACAATATCTATTTCTGTAGATCAAGAACTGAGAAATGCTATATGGAATATCATGCCTAAATATATTTTTTTGTGATTTTTAAATGTTTATTTTATAATTTTCACATATATAAAAATTGTGATTTAACTTTGTAAGTATCATTGTTGGACTCCAAAATTAACTGTCATTTTTTATATCATACTGTCTTGCTTGAAAAATTTTAAATAATAATGTTTTTAAGTTGAATTTTGTATATTTTATAATTTATATAATGCTTGGCAGGTCAATATCTTTACATGCATTTTTCAGAGGCAAGAATTTCTAAAAATGAATTAGAAATTACCACATAAGAATAACTTTAGTTCTAATTTCAACTCTGTTTAATGTAAACTTTCAAAACAGTTTTTACTGAAAGATAAATGTTCTAATATGATATTGACATATATCAGATGCCATAACATGTGGCTACTGGTAAAGTAAAAAAGAGAAAAATGTATTGCCAAAAAAATTAGTTGATTGAATTAACTTAGGTTCCAGTGTCTATTTTATTGAGACATTTAGAATTATGCATCTTTATTGTTTTGCAGACATTTTTCTGTTTCATCAAAGATTCTATTCTATCTAATTTAAAGGGGGTGTCCTAATTTATGATGATTTCATCTTTGAAACATTCATTTCATTAAAGAGAAAATAAAGTGCTAAGAAGGATGGTCATTATCATGTAATTTCAATTTAAAATTGAAGAAATCTTGGTATATTACATGATAATTATTTTTTTAAAGGAAAGTTGATAATTTACCTCATCTCAACCAAGGGCCTTTGAAAAATGGATTTCACTGGATATCACTATCGTGTTTAGATGAAAACCAAAACAATATCAAAATGACATATATGTTCTAAAGTATGGTAGTTGTCTGATGCTGTACTGTCAACATGTGCATCCTAAAACACTGCATTCCTAGTTACCATAGATAAATATTGTTCAAATAAAGATACAGATATGAAAAAAATAATTTGGATGCTATACTACTTAGTGCCCTTTTAATAGTGATATTACTTCTTTGCCTATGGTACTTTTTTTAAAGCAAGATGTAGTTTTTTTTCCTTATCTTTTAAAATTATATCTATTTTTGCTTTTGCTTTGTTTAGACTAGGATTCTTAGCCCTACTTTTTTCCCTCAGCTGACACATAATTGATTTTCCTTTATTCCCCAATATTTATTCTGTGTGTATCTCTCTGCTTTAAATGTGTTTCTTGTAAACAGCATATTGTTGGCACCTCTCTACTATCTTATTTCCATTTTATGTGAGTTCATCACATTTACATTCAAAGTTATTACTACCTATGAATTTCCCTCTATCCTATTTTTCCTTTAGTTAGTCATTTCTCTCTTTTCATCTTTTTCCTCCTTGACAGTATTTTATTTTTGTCTAATACCTCCCCTGATTTGCCTTCCCTTCTATCAGTTCCTCCCTCCCTTTTACTTAATCTTCTCTCCCCCTATTTTCCTGTCAGGTAAAATATATTTCTATATTCAACCAATTTTGTATATCATTCCCTCTTTGAGACAATATGAATAAGGGTAAGGTTCAGATGATGCCCATCGCTCATCCTCTTGTCTTTCCCTCCATTGAAATAGGTTTTTGTGTCTCTTTATGAGAAATAATTTACTCCCTTCTATCTTTCCCTTCCTTCTTTTCCCATGGTGCTTCTTTTTAAATTTTTTTTTCATGGCATTCCCTCAAATCACCTTATCTCTATAGTCTCTATTATGTGTATTTCTTACAGCTGTACTATTAGTACAATTAAAAAAAAATTACAAGTATCATCTTCCCACATAGGGATAGAAATACTCCAACTGCTTTAAATCTTTTATGTTTTCTTTTCCCTTTTTAGATTTCTCTTCGGTCTTGACATTGAGGATCACATTTTTTTATTCAATTCTGGTTTAAATGCTTATTTTGGCCTCTGTGTTCAGGATATCAGAGCAGTTTTCCTTTATAATTTTTTGAAAAATGCTGTTTAGATCTTCCTTTTGATTATGACTCTCAGGAAGTCCAATAATTTTGACATTGTTTCTCCTGAATCTATTTTCTAGGTCAGCTGTTTTTCCAGTGAGGCATTTTATATTTTCTTCTATATTTTAATTCTTTTGAATTTTTTGATTGGTTTTTGATTTCTCACAGAATCATTCGCTTCCACTTCCCCAATTCTAATATGTAAGGAGTTGTTTTAATTCATTACTTTTTGTGCTTCCTTTTCCACTTGGACAGTTCTACTTTGTAGGCAATTATTTTCTTTTTCTAAATGGCTGACTTTCCCCCCATAATTCTCTTGCATTACTCTCATTTCTTTTCCCATTTCCCCCCTACTTTCCATCTGATTTTTAAGCACTTTCTTAAGCTCTTTCTTGGGTTCTTTCTGGTCTTGAGATCACTTCTCATTTTTCTTTGATGTTTTGACTATTGTTCTCTCTGATTTTGTGTCTTAATCTTTCTTTCTATCATAATAACATTTTATGGTCAGATTCTTTTTCTTTCCTTTTTTTTAATTTGAACTTTGCATATGGGTTATAAAGGACATTGTCTCAGGCTTCTATTGCTAAGGATGTTGGGTCCCAAGTCTTTATCTGGAGCTGTAGAGGGTCATGGGGATCCTCATGTTTGGTCCTGTGCTGAGGAAGTGAGTTGGGGGCTGGATGGCAGTGCTGGAGGTAGGGGGGTCTGGAAGTTTACCTGGTGCTGAGTTGGGGTCCTAGTGATAGTGTCCAGCATCTGCTAAGGCTGGGGTGTTTCTGTGTTTCCCTGGTGTTATACTGAAACACAAGGCAGTCTGGCCATTGTGGTTTATCTGTTTGCCCAGATATTTGGGGGTTCTTGGAGCTGGAGCCTGCTAGTTCCTTTGGCTATGCTGAGGCATGTGGGGGTCCTGATGTTGGCTTCTTTCTGCTCCACTGCACTGGGAATCACGATTTTTCATTACTTTGCTGTGGTGGGGCTTTCTGCTGGCTGACTGAGATGTTTCTTGTCCTGGACTGTGCTTCTTTTTTGCCCAAGACCTTGCTGATTTTCTAACTTTCTTGGACTGAAAGATTGTTTCTACTTGTCTCTTTTTCTTTTTTTTTTACAAGATCATATTTTTTAAATTTTATTTGCATAACATATGTGTGGGTAATTCTTCAACATTAACCCTTACATAGCTTTCT
>JAJPUD010001338.1:383173-449677 GCA_023553655.1 Myrmecobius fasciatus
ATGTTGTGGTCCACATTTCACATCCCTCTCTCTGGGTGTATATGGCTATCTTCAGTGAACAATTGGAAGTGGTTTGAAACATTTCATTGTTGAAGGGAGCTATGTCCATCGGAATTGATTGTCATATAATATTGTTGTTGCCGTGTAAAATGATCTCCTGGTTCTGCTCATTTCACTCAGCATCAGTTCATGCAAGTCTCTCCAGGCCTCTCTGAAATTGTCCTGCTGGTCATTTCTTACAGAACAATAATATTCCATAATATTCATATACCATAATTTATTCAGCCATTCTCCAATTGAAGGGCATCTATTCAGTTTTCAGTTTCCAGACACTACAAAAAGGGCTGCCACAAACATTCATGCACATGTGGGGCCCTTTCCTTCCTTTATGATTTCTTTGGGATACAGGCCCAATAGAAATGCTGCTGGGTCAAAGGGTATGCTCAGTTTGATAACTTTTTGAGCATAGTTCCAAATTGCTCTCCAGAATGGCTGTATTCGTTCACAGCTCCACCAACAATGCATCAGTGTCCCAGCCCTCCCACATCCCCTCCAACATTCGTCATTAACTTTTCCTGTCATTTTAGCCAATCTGACAGGTGTGTAGTGGTATCTCAGGGTTTTCTTGATTTGCATTTCTCTGATCAATAGTGATTTGGAGAACCTTTTCATATGACTATAAATAGTTTTAATTTCATCCTCTGAAAATTGTCTGTTCATATCCTTTGACCATTTATCGATTGGAAAATGGCTTGATTTTTCATAAATATGAGAAAATTCTCTCTATATTTTAGAAATGAGGCCTTTAGCAAAACCCTTAGCTGTAAAGATGATTTCCCAATTTATGGATTCCCTCCAAATCTTGACTGTATTGGTTTTGTTTGTACAAAAACTTTTTAACTTAATATAGTCAAAGTTATCTATCTGGTTTTCAATTAAGAGTTCTAGTTCTTCTTTGGACATAAATTTATTTGATCTCTATAGGTCTGAGAGGTAAACTATGTTACATTCCTCTAATTTACTTATATTATCACTCTTTATATCCACATCATGCACCCATTTAGATCTTATCTTTGTATGTGGACTTGTCTCTTTTTCTAGTTATGCTATTACAGGATTTTTTGGTGGCATTATTTTGTAGTGTTGTGGAGGTGAATATGGGAGAGTTACATTGATTTACTGTTTATCATCTTGATTCCCAGAAGTGTTCCAATTTTCTTGTGATATCTTCCTTTATATTTAGGTCATGTATCCATTTTGAAAAGGAAAATGTTTAATTAGACCCATGTAAGAAGGGGCAGTTCCTGAGAAGCATCTCATGCCTCTGTGTATATTCTATTCCCCTCAACTCTGGGGCTTCTCAAGGATTGAGTAGTCTTGGTTGATGGGCCAGGGAAGACTAATTGGGTAAAAGGACAATTATCCCAGGCCCATGTTAAGGATTGGTGACTGTAGGAATTACCACCATCTTTGCTTCATACTTATGTTTCCGGTACTGCATATGCTTATGGTAACCTTCTGACAATGAGACACCCTCTGTGAACTATAAAAACTTAGTATTACCCACCACAAGTAAGGTTTGAACACAGGGCTGAGTGATTCTTGTTTTCTCTGGATTTAGTCATTGTTTTGTCTTTTTTGGGAGATTATCTTTCTGTTTAAATTCCTCTTTTTTCTTTCAACTATGCCTGAATTACTTTTTTTGAATAGCAGAGATCATGATCAACTACAGCAGAAGACTTCAAATCATTTATGTGGTGGGAGGTCATCTAGAAGGTTTTAAGGACTTTAATACCAAGGAATCATGTACATCAGAATCTATCATCATGTAATCTTGTTGTTGCCGTGTATAATGATCTCCTGGTTCTGCTCATTTCACTCAGCATCAGTTCATGCAAGTCTCTCCAGACCTCTCTGAAATCATCCTGCTGATCATTTCTTATGCAACAATAATATTCATACATTCATATACCATAACTTATTCAGCCATTCTCCAACTGATGGGCATCCACGCAGTTTCCAGTTTCTTGCCACTACAAAAAGGGCTGCCGCAAACATTTTTGCACATGTGGACCCCCTTTCCTCCTTTAAGATCTCTTTGGCATATAAGCCCAATAGAAACACTGCTGGGTCAAAGAGTATGCACAGTTTTGATAACTTTTTGAGCATAGTTCCAAATTGCTCTCCAGAATGGTTGAATCCACTGACAATTCCACCATCAATGTATCAGTGTCCCAGTTTTCCCACAATCCCTCCAACATTCATCATTATCTTTTCCTGTCATCTTAGCCAATCTGACAAGTGTGTAGTGGTACCTCAGAGTTGTCTTAATTTGCATTTCTCTGATCAATAGTGATTTAGAGCACCTTTTCATATGACTAGAAATGGTTTCAATTTTTTCATCTGAAAATTGTCTGTTCATATCCTCTGACCATTTATCAATGGGAGAATGGCTTGAATTTTTATAAATTTGAGTCAATTTTTTATATATTTTAGAAATGAGGCCTTTATCAGAACCCTTGAATATAAAAATGTTTTTCACAATTCGTTGCTTTCCTTCTTATCTTGTCTGTTTTAGTTTTGTTTGTACAGAAACTTCTTAACTTAATATAATCAAAATTATCTATTTTTTGCTCAATAATGAGGTTTAGTTCTTCTTTGGTCACAAATTCCTGCCTTCTCCATAGATCTGAGAGGCAAACTATCCTATATTCTTCTACTTTGCTTATAATATCACTCTTTATGTCTAAATCATGAACCCATTTCCACCTTATCTTAGAATATGGTGTTAGATGTGGGTCAATGCCTAATTTCTGCCATACTAGTTTCCAATTTTCCCAATAGTTTTTTGTCAAATAGCGAGTTTTTATTCCAAAATCTGGGGTCTTTGGGTTTGTCAAACACTAGATTATTATAGTCATTGACTAATTCTCTTCCAGCTGAGATTTACAAGTAGGGGATCCACTGATCATACAAAAGCTAAGTGAAATTTTCTAGGTTATTTAGTAAGTTATATTTTTGGAGTTCAAGTATGCCTCCATTGTCCATTTCTATAAAGGAAAAGATAATAGATTGCTTTATGACATTAGCAGACAATAGCTTTGTGAGAAGAGGTGTGTCTCTTAGTCATTGCTGACAAAACTCTTTCTAATCTTCCCTAAAAGACCAATCCTCTCCTTGAAAGATAGTTATCTATTCAAGAGCTAGTATAGCTTCAGAAAGAGCTGAGGAATGATCTATATGATGTTTACTGTCTAACAACTTCAAGAGAAATTCCAGGAGTGGAATATAGTTCTGTACACAACTGGTGGAGTTCTAACCAAGTCATTTGATACTATCAATCATGGGGGCTTGTGGAAAATCATGGCAAAATTTGGTTGTCTGAATAAGTTCATCGTTATTGTAAGCTAGTTCCACAATGGTATGCTTGCATGAGTCCTGAATAATGGAAAATGTTCTCATGCTTTCCCAGCCACTAATGAAATGAAGCTTGCTCCCATGTTTTTTAGCATGATGTTTTCAGGGATATTGTTGAAGGCCATCAATGAGAATAAAAGTGGCTTCAAGGTCAGATATTGCATTGAAAGTAAACTATTTAACTTGAAAAGGCCACAGGCTAAGATTAAAGAGAAGGGAGAGTTGGTATGTGAATTTTTGTTCCCAGATAATTATGCACTCAATGCAGTCACTGAGGCAGAAATGCAACAAAGAATGGATGAGTTCTCTGACACGTGATAATTTTGGACTTGCAACCAAGTAAACAGAGGTTCTTCACCAGTCAGCACCATACAAACCATACATATGTATGGTTACATATGTTACATACATGTTGCTGTAGTTATAGGAAATGGAAAAAAAAATTGAGTGCTGTGTATAAGATCACTTATTCTCACAGTATGCTTTTCAGGGATGTACACATACATAATGAGGCTGATGCATGCATTTCCAGAGCTATCTCAGTGATTTTGAGACTCTGAAGGAACTTGTAGAAGAATAATTAGGCTGCTTATCAGATTGAAGATCTACAGAGCTGTAGTGCTCACCTCATTGTTATATGCCTATGAAACCTAGACAGTATACCAGCTCCATGCCAGGAAACTGATTTGCTTCCATTAGAATTGCTTAGGAAGATTCTGAAGATCCCTTGAGAAGATAATTTATTGTATACTGAGGTCTGTATTTGAGTTGAACTGCTAAGCATTTAAACTCTCCTGCAGAGAGTGCAACTCTGATGGGCTGGCCATGTTGTCTGAATGCCAAATGTGTGTCTGTCTAAAAGATTATTTTATGGAGAACTGAAATAAAGCAAATACATGCAACAACACTTTTAAGCTTTCTCTGAAGAGCTACACTGGCACAAAACTGTATAGCACCATGTGCTTGCATCAAAAACGATGCTCTGCTCTATGAGTAAAGCAGAATTTCAGTAGCTCAAAGGAACCATGAGATGTAGACTTTTAGGGACCTTTCCACTCCAAATGTTCATTTGGATTATTTGTGTCTGACCTCTGGTAACGTTTTTGGAACTCACATTGATTTGATCATCCACAATCAGACACACTGTATCTTGACCCCAATTTAGTGATATTATTTTAGACTTTTTTTTAGAATAAAGGATAACAACCACAATCACCATTTTGGGAGATCAGGATGAGTAGATCTGAGTTCAAATATGACCTCAAACATTTTTTATATAAACAGCCTTTTATTTTTCAAAATACATGCAAAAATAGTTTTCAATAATCATCTCTGCAAAACCTTGTGTTCCAAATTTTTCTCCCTTCTTTCTCACCCTTAGACATCAAGTAATCCAATATAGGATAAATATGAGCAATTCTTCTAAACATATTTCCAGAATTATCATGCTGCAAACGAAAAATCAGCTCAAAAAGGGAAAAAATGAGAAAGAAAAAAATAAGCAAGCAAACAAGAACAACAGCAATAAAAGTGAAAATACTATGTTGTGATCCACATTCAGTCCCCACAGTTCTCTATTTGGATGTAGATGGCTCTCTCCATCACAAATCTATTGGAATTTGACCTCAGACATTCAGTAGCTTTGTGATTGTGGGCACTTAACCTCTTTCTGCATCAGTTTCCTCAGTTGTAAAATGGGGACAATGAAAAACTCATATTTTGTTGTGAGGATCAAATCATAAAATATTTTATATTTTAAAAATTAAAATTTAAAGTGCTAAATAAATATTTGCTATTGGCATTTTATGGTTTTTTTTGGTTCATTTCGTTAAATGACCTATGTGTCCTATTTTGTTCTAATATTAAACTTAAATGACCAGAATCAGGCTTAGCCTAGAATATCATGGAAGCCCCAAATTCTTCCACTTAAAGTGATTCTTAACTTTTTTTCTGTCCTTCCCATCTTGATGCAGGATAATTTTCTTTTAATACTTGTAGAGTGTGAAAAGAATCAAATTCAAAAATCAAGTCAATATAGAGATATAAAGACAGGGACCCACATAGTTTGCTCTTCAAACACTAGCCAGAAAAGTTGCTTGTGTTGACTATAATCAGTTGATAGCATGGATTTGGAGTCAAGATGCTGAACAGGAGCTCTAAATACCTCAGTTATTCTATGTTATTTCATGAAGTTTTGATTTTAGGCAGTATTTCTGGCTTCTTATAGTCAGTTTTTGTTATTCTATATTTAGAAAATGTCAATTGCACTATCTTGTCAATCAAATGATTCTCCCATTATTATATTTCCAAAAAATTTTCCAGACCTATAAGAACAAGCTCTAAGACAAAGAGAGGAACCAAACTTCTTTCTCTCTTACCTTATTCTTACTGTATCCCTTTCTTTAAAAAGTGGAAATGGATTATTTTATCTGTGATTAGTTTTAGCAAAAAGGTACATATATATATCTTTTTAAAAAAATGGGCCAATGATGTCTCTATCAACACATTTCTACCCTATCAGTTAGATCTGTAATTTATAGCTGTAATGAAGCTTTTTTGATGATTTACAAAGGACTTTAAATGAAAATCATTTTTTGCTATATTTATAAAGTATCATTTTATTGGTAAATGAGCCATATTAATACCTAATTGACTTCCTTTCAATGACATTTTCTTAAAAAATATAAACCTTATTCCTTGTACACTGAGTTAAATGGAAAATTAAAAAAAAACCCTTTTATATACATGGTGGATGAACAGTAATATACTTAAGATATTGTTTTTTAAAGAGGGAAGTTCTAAAGAGTCTATGGTGACTAAAAACCAGACTCAGCATGTGGTCCAAGTCATGGATAAATTACATTTTTTACATTATTGCTTATGTGGTTTTAATTCCTAGATGCAGAGGAAAGTACCAAATGTCTTCTTGTTTTTGTTCAAGTTATCGATTCATGTTTCTTAGTGTAGCAGATTTTTTTCTCCCCTTCTGCCCTATACCTCACCTAAGTCCCCAAATACCATTTCCTTTTCATATTGGCTGGCTAAGTAGTCAAGAGAAGAGTGAATACTTTCCTGCAGATTCTGAGTATAATCCTAAGGATTGTAGGCTCTATTACTATTACTCATGGTCCCCCACCAGTGTGATCTGATTATCATATGAATTTAATTTGTCTTAGAAAAAAATTTAGTAAAAAGATAGAACAAGGATGTGTGTTGCAAAAACAGTATCCTCAAAATTGAAGATACATAATATTCCATGGAAGAGTATGTTCAAACTTAATATGATGGTAGTGAGACATACAAGTACAGAAACATGTTAAAAATGTATTTCATAACTCTTGTTTACTGGAAGTTCCCTTTTCTCCCTTTCTGGCGGTTCTATGTTATTTGTCTTAGGTATAGCTTTTTTTTTTTTTTGAGTGAGTCCCTAGAAGTTGTGCTTTTTTAGAGTCTATAACTGTCATTCTCTCCAAAACAAAGTCTCATTTCCAGATGCTATTGTTGTTGCCATATTTCCTTCATTCTCAATCGATATTACTCTAATAGCTGAAATAATAACACCAGTCATAATGGCTCATATTTATATGGTGTTTATTATTTACCAGGTATGTTTTTTTTGGTGATTTTTTTTGAAGGCAAGTGGGGTTAAGTGACTTGCCCACATAGCTAGTTAAGTGTTAAGTATCTGAGTCCAGATTTGAATTCAGGTCTTCTTGACTCCACATTGAAGTTCTATTGCATCTGTTGCATCATCTAACTGATGGCACCTTTGAAGGTCCACTCAAACTCATAATTTTCTGAAGGGTAGGATAAGACAAATAACTTTTATCCTCCCCTAAGCAATTCCCACTTATGGGCTTATGGAATTCCCTTACTGTTACACTGGCCTGATGTTGAATTCCAACTTCTCAGACTGATTTCCTTTTTATATGTGTACACATAAAATATAATTTATTTTCTTCAACTAACAATATTTTAAGTGCAGAATCATCTGCTTTCATTCAATGACCCCAAACTCTTGAGATTCTTTCATATTTGTTCTTTAACATTCATTCATTAACTTTTACTTACTTATTTGTTTATATCTAATTTTGTATTTATACTTAGTTTACTTTGGATTGATTGATTCAAATCTGATCATTTAGTGATTAACTGGGGGTAGGGATTCCTACTCTTCTACTAAGGTGTTAGGATTTAGAGCTAGAAGAAACTATGAAGCTCATCTATTCCAATCTTCATTTTATCAATAATTAAACTGAGGCAAATAGATTTATCTGTAGTCACACAAGTCATGAATGGCTTAATGAAGATTTGAAGTAAGGTTCTCTTATTTCAAAATCCAGTGTTTTTGCTTTAGAAAATCATGTGCCTTTCAAGGGTCCAAATGATTAGTTATTTGAAAAAAATATTCTATTTTAAAGGTATAATGAATTCCCAAAAAGAAACTTCCTCTATAAATGCAGATTCACACCTATGCTGCCACTCATTGAGAATTACCTTAATCTAAAATTTACCTAGTCAGTTTGTGTCAGAGATAGGGTTTGTCTTCCTAATCATGAAGCCATGCTGCTTCCATGATCATGAAATGGATATTTAAAAATCATTATTGATATTTTAAAGATTTATATAGGGTAAATGACCAATACAACATAATTCTGTCCATTTTTACAAATAGAAGGCAAAGGTAAGTTAAAAGAACCTCATTAAAAGTGGTAACATTTATATTAGAATAAATATCCAAATTCTATGTACATATAAATTTTAATGTGCTTGTTTTATTAGAAAGTGTGAAAATTGGCCTATTGTTAAGTCTAACATCACAGAAGTCACTCCATGCTTGACCACTAATTGATTCGTTTATATATAAGAAACCATAAATGGGTTCAGGAAGCTTCATAAAGATAGGTATGGAAAGTATTCAAGGGCTCTCCTAATAATGATGTTTTTGTGATTGATAAAGGGTGGTTAAAGTCAACCTGCCTACTAATTGATTATTCTTAAGGATCTCCTTTCATTTGGCTACTGAGAATCTGCTAAGGGCTCTTGACTAGAGTATACATTGCTCATTGTGTCTGAGCAGCCACACTTGCCCATGGGACTGAGCTTTCATATCCTTGAATGTTTCTGGATAAACCGCTTAATGTATTTGAATGCTTGTGCTCTTTCTTAATACCTCAAACCCTGATCTCCTCTCAGCAAGCAACCATTTATTTAATGTCAATTATGTGAAAAAAATTATAGTAGGTAATCCTGAAGTGATAGAATAGAATGAGAAGAAAAAAATCTCTGCCATAACAAAAGCTTGAAATTAAATTGATAGCTTAGATATCAATAAAATGACAAAACAACTGTAAAAGAAAAAACAAAAACATGGTAAGAGTGAAATAAATGTTGGTATTAATGAACCATCAAATAATGGAATGAGCAGAGTGAGATGAAATCAATCATTAAAGGAATATTTCTTAGAGTACATGACTTTGAACTGAGTGAGGCTTGAAGGAAGTTATAGACAGAGGATTATAAAACATTAGATCTCAAAATTACTCACAAATTATATTGTTCAATTCAAATGGATCTGTGATCTCACTAATATGGATGTTTCCTTTATTAATGAAGATGGGTAAGCTAATCACTTTCACCCTGCAGTTCACCATTGTCCTCTGGCAAAAGGAAGTTTTAATATTTTGGAGACTTGTGTTCTGTTATGTAAAGCTTAAATGACATGCAAATGAATTTTTTTTCACAATCTGATAGGGAAGTGAGAGTCAAGATACAAAAAATTCATGACGGGGTAGATCATTGGGCTAAATAAAATGAAATTCAGTAGGCATAAACGTAAAGTTGTATATCTGGATTAACAAAAATCAACCTCAGAAGAGTAATCTAAGATAATTTTAGATAAGACAGATGATTAAAATATATCTGAAATCTCAATGTCAGTTATGTAATATCACAACAACTATAAAAAAGCATAGTTTCCAGGCATAAAAAGGCAAGAGTTCATCTGTATTTGCCCCTATGTAGGCCCTCTGTAAAGCACTGTGTTCTATTTTGGGCTCTGAAGTTAGAGTTCATATTATGTGAAGAGTAATAAGGTCTTTATGTTTATCATTTTTCTAATATTGAACCAAGCCTATATTCCTGCTGCAAAGCCAAATAATCTTTTGATCTATTGATATAGTTAATTTGCTATTTAAAAAAAAACCAATTAATTGAAGTTCATTACAGACACTAGTTTATCTTTTTCTGTTGCTATTTCTGTTGCTTTCCCTGGTTTATGTATCAAAACAATATTTGTATCTAAGCAGGAATTTAGTGGAAGCTCCTTTTTATTTATGAAAACATTTTTTAAATAATAGAATTGGTTTTTCTTTGAATTTTGATAGAATTTGATTATAAAGTGTTCTCAGGTTTTTTTCTCCACATTTTCCTTTGGGAGTTAATTTGTGGTTTGTACTTATTTTTTCTTCTGAGACTGAGTTGTTTAAAATTTATGATTTTTGTTCTGTTGACATGGGTACTATGTAATTTATAAATATTCATCTAATTTTTAAGTAGTAGATTTTATCAGTATATAATTGGACAAAGTAACCACAATGCTCTCTATTTGTTATTCATTTGTTGTGAATTCTTTTCTTTGTTTTGATACTTGAAATTCTTGTTCCTTTTTCAAAAACTTAAACTACTTGATGACATCTATTTTACTGCTTTTTTTTTTCTTTCTAAGGCAATTGGGGTTAAGTGACTTGCCCAGGGTCACACAGTTAGGAAGTGTTAAGTGTCTGAGGTCAAATTTGAACTCAGGTCCTCCTGACTTCAGGGCTGGTGCTCTATCCACTGTCCCACCTAGCTGCCCCTATCTTACTGTTTTTTTCAAAAGCTCATCACTGTGTTTATTAATTTCCATTTTAAATTTAAATAGTTTTTATCTAATACTTAATTTTTAAAATTTAAGATATAACTAAATTTTAAAGTTGTTTTTTTTTCATATTTTTGGTAACATATCTAAAGATTTGACCTGATCTTCATTTTTTTTTTGTTAATGTGTGTTTAGAACTATCTGTTTTCTCATAAGGACTATTTTGGATATGTCCCTCAAATTTTGATATGTTGTTTTCTGTTGTCAATATGTATGTATGTGTGTATGTAATTATCTCTCATCTACTTTTTGAGATTGGTTCTACTTATTTCACCCGTGAGCCCTGTTTCAAAATGCTTCCAAATCACATTTTCATGACACTGATGATAAATTAGGTGATTACTATTACGCCATAAAATAAAACAATCTTTACTCTTGGCATCAGTGATGCCTCCTAATTAATGATATCATGTAATAATATAAATAAATATAAATACTATATTTAAAGAGGGGTAGAGAGGGCAACTTTTCCTTCTTAAATATGGAGAAAATAAAAAAAATAGCAATAGATTATGCGCATAGACTGATGACAGAAATCTATCAGTATGTCATATTGTTAATTACCATATAAATAGCTGCTACTTGAGTTTCTGCCCTTGCATGAATCACCACATGGCACATCTGTTAGATGTTTCAGTTAATTTGATGATATTGCATCACATTATAGAAGATGCTAATCTTTATCAGGGCACCCAAAGTATGGCCAATTCCATTATTAAACAAGGAATAATTTTATATGCCTTCTACTTCATTCTGACCTGAAATGTCTTGGGATATGCGAAATGATCTAGTATAGGATGTGTAATGGGATTGATTGAGTTGTTACTGTGAATTAATTTACTTATTATGATTAAGCAGTGGATGAATATATTATTTATAATAGATCCCAGATACTGACATTTCACATGAAGTTCATTCTCCCCTAAATAGAACGTGGATCAGGGTTCTTGCTATCTTATTGGGTGATTGAAAAATAATCACCAGCAACATTAATAGATTGTTTCTGAATTTTTTTTAACAAATTTTGCCTTATGATAAGATATGACAAACATATGATAAACTAAATAAAATTTGATAAAGTCATAATGGTTAAAGAGTACTACTTAAAATAAATTATTTTTATCCTGGAGTATAGGGAGTTGTGATGCAAATTGATTGAAGCTTATTGAACTGTGAAATTTAAAAAATTAGTTGCCTAGAAGGATTCTATTATTGTTATCCTCCTAAAGATACAATATGGGCACCTGGGTGGCATGGTGAATAGTGTAGTGGATCTTGAGTAGGAAGACTCATTTTCATGAGTAAAAATCTGTTATCAGGTTTGTGATCTTGGACAAATCACTTAGCCCTGTTTGCCTCAGTTTCTCATCTGGAGAAGCAAATGGCAAACCACTCCATTATCTTTGCCTAGGAAACCCCAAATGAGGTCACAAAGAGTTAGATGTGATTGAAACAATTGAACAACAAATGAAGATAAAGTCCAGTGATTATTCCATCCATAGATGATGTCATGGAAGAAAGTTAAGTATATAATAATACATAGCACACATACATATAACAGGAATGCATATTAGGGACCATCTAATCAAACCATCTCACTTTTACAGATGAAGAAACTGAGACTCATGGAGGTTTTATGACTTTCTCTTGATCACATATATTTTTATTTATCAACTTTTTAAAAAAATCTATATATAATGTTAGGCTTTGAGAAAAAAGACCAAGATATCCAATTTCAACTTAAACATGTAGGTGCACTAGAAGTGTATTACTTGTCAATGCCCTGAAGTTGCCTACCTGCCCTTCTCATTGCCAAATATATTCTTAATATTCTACATGAACTCTTAATACTATTACATCCATTGTCTCCTCTATTATCCTTTTCAGTCATTTTTTGGTTGTCTTTAATTCTTTGTTATCCCATTTAGGTATTTTTCTTGGTAAAGGTTATAAATATAATTTGCCATTTTCTTCTTCAACTCATCTTATAGATGAGAAACAAATAAACACGGTCAAGTGGCTTGCTCAAGGTCACACAGCAAGATTAGTCTTTCTTGAATTCAAGCCTGGCATTGTATCTACTGTGCCATCTGCCCTTTATCATTCTTAATCTCTCAGTAATTTTCCATCTTTTTTTGTCTAACAGACTCTCTCCTGTCTAAAAACACGCCAATATCGCCCCCAATCTTAAAAAAAACCCCAAAATGTTATTTCCTCCCCCTGGTCTTTCCCTCTAAGTTATCCTCTCTCCTCAATTCTATGGCTAAATTCCTTTCAAAAACTATCTATAATTCGTGCTTCCAGTTCCTTCCTTTTTCTTCCCTTCTAAATTCTCTATAATCTGACTTCTGACTTTTATAATTCAATGAAAACTGCTCTCTGCAAATCTATCATTGATCTCCACCATGGCCAGTTCTTTCCTCAATCCTCATCCTTCTTGACTTGTCATGGCATTTGTCATTGTCAATCATTCTCTTCTCCTTGATATTCTTTTCTCTCTATAATTTCCCAACATTATTCTCCTCTTCTTTTCTCCTTCTACCTGATTGATCATTCTCTGTCTCCTCTTCTGGTTCTTCATCCAAGTTGTTCCTGTTACCAGTCAGTGTGCCCCCTGGGTCTTTCCTAGGTTTTTTTCTCTTCTCCCTTTATACTACTTCACTTGGAGATCTCATCAGCTTCAATGGATTTGATGATAATGATTCTCATATATTTTTTCTGATGTCTTACCTTGCAATTCCAGGTGCCTCTTAAACATTTCAAACTGGATGACTTGTGAACATTTTAAACTCACCATGTGCAAAATTGAACTCATCATATTTCTTTTCAAAGCCACCCATCTTCCTGACTTTATTGCTGATAAAGACATCATCTTCCTTCAGTTATCCAGGCTTTCAACTTAAATGTAATCCTCAGTTTTTTTTTTACTCTTCCTTCCTATATCCAGTTATCCATTGCCAAGTCCTGCCCATTTTCATCTTCAAAATATTTAACATATATGCTCCCTTATGTTCTCTGAGACTAATCTAATGCATCTCATCTTTGTCATCTCATGCTTGTAAAATCTGTTGGTTGGTCTCTGGCCACAAGTCTCTCCCCACTCCAGTCTACCCTCTCACCACCTGTCAAAGTGATATTTCTAAAGCAGATATCCAACTATGTTACTTCTCTACTTAATAAACTCTAGTGGTTCTATATTACTTCAACCATCAACTATAGGTGCCTTTGTTTGGATTTAAAGTCCTGTAGTCCCTTTCTAACTTTTCAGTCTTATACTTTATACCTCTTTGCGTAAATTACAATCCAATGACACTGGTCTTCTTGCTGTTGCTTTTATACAACTCTCCATTTCCCATTTCTGTCCTCAAAATTGGGATGCTTTCTGTCCTCACCTCCATCCTCTGACTTCCCTAACTTCATTAAAGTCTCATTTAAAATCCAATTTTGCATTGATTTTCCAATAAGATCATTTCCAAATTATCCTTTAAATATTTTGTGTATAGATGGTTTTTTTTACATATAATCTCCCCCAGCAAGTCAGTAACCCCCTAAAAGTATGAATTTTACTTTTCCCTTTCTTTATATTTCTAATACTAAGCACATAGTAAACACTTCATGAATGTTTGTTGACTGATTGACTTGCTATCAGATACACAATTTATCTAAAAAGCTAAATTTTCTAGTAATTCACAGTTTAGATGACAGTGATTATTTACCCTTAAGCAGTTTATAAGATTTAGAGTTGGAATAGATCTTTTAATTATCACCCAGTTTGCCTCCTCCTTCAATTCCCTCAGCTTACATATGAGGAAGCTAAGGCTCAGAGAAATTACTGACTTCCCTAAGGTTATACAGCAATTCCACAACAGCACTGAGATTTGAAATTAGGATTCTGAACTCCAAATTAAATGATGTTTCTTCTATGTCACATTACATGCCTAGAGCTTTTCCATGAAGAGAAAATGGCACCTTGTGAACCAAAGTATATCTAGTCTTTCTCCCTAAAGTTAATACTAACAGCTTTAAAAAGAGGGGGGGGATATTTTAGTTATTGTTTCTCCTAATTCACAGTCAGGCTGAGAAATTCCATTATTAGTATCATGTAAATCTTGATAAGTGACTAGTACTTACAGTGCTATAGTAATTGTAATAGTGTAACTGTGCTATAATAATTTTTTATTAGTAATAGGGCTTCAGCTCATTTTATTTCATGCTAATTTAGACTTTGCTGATTCAAAAACTTCATTTCAAATGTGACATTTTTGGCTGTAATGCCAATTTTTAGGATTGTCTGTATTACTCCTTAAGTCATTACATACAGGCTTGATTCTTAACCTATTGACAATCATTTAAATTATGATGAGCATTTTAAAGATTATTCACAATTACAAGATTAATTTTGACATCTTTGACTTATGGTTTTATAAAGAGAGTGTTTTATTAGAATTAGAAGATCAGTATTTGAAATCAAATTTGCCAATTATTAATGGTGTACCTTTGGGCAAATTGATTACTCTGGATCTCAGTTTTCTTATCTCTAAAGAGTATTAGTTGGCCTCTTACTTCCCTTTTCATTTTAAAGATAGGATGTTATAACTCTATTCAAGGCTTTCTTTTGGTTCCTATAGAAAATTTTATCATATTCCATGGCTAAAATAACAATAGAAATATTTCATATTTGCCTATTTTCATTTCTTTCTTAAAATATTTTTATTATCACTTGCCTGAAAATTTTTTCTTTATCTAAATCATAGTATGAAATTAATATGTAATCATTTACTCTAACAGTACACATCAAAGTTTTGTTCTATTTGTGCTTCTTATGTTATTACTATGAAACTAGAAGAAAAAGCAGTTAAAGATTTGCATAATAAGAGATTCAATAATTATATAAAACCAAGACATCTATTTAATCAATAACTTAGGTGTTAACAAGACCTAATCATCTTTGTTGAATCAATTAGTCAAAAACATTTTACTGTATGAGAAAAAGTCGTTTATCAATTTGGAAAGAATGAAGGCCACTGGATAAAGTTAAATGATGTAATGCAAAGAAATGCATTTGGCTGAAGAAAGTTCTGTTTGTTTCATATAAAATAGCCAATAAATTCAGAATCCTGGAAATTTCATTGGTGAGCCTGCAGAGAGCAGTTCTTGTTAATCACTTGAGAGGGAATAGTTTAGGATTAAAAGAGCTGAATCCTGCTCTTTCCCTTTAAGTGGAGTATGACCTTGTAAACTTTGGGAGCTCAGAAATATGGAATTCTCAGAAGTGACCTAGGAGAATCCCTAAGGGCAAGTAGCAGCTGACCCCTTCAGAGAAGTGTCTCTATTGGGAGATAAGGATGAACTAGATAAACAAAAGAAAGACAACTTTAAGATTTTACAAAGACCCATCAGAAAACTCCAACATACTTCACTTGAATTCCATGAACACTATAAATTGTAAAAAATACATCTAACAGCCAGAAGTTATGTTACCCTTTTAATATTCCCTAATAATGAGATTAGCTCCCCTTGGATTTTGTATGTACTTATGGGACAGTTATCACAGATTCCCAGGGATGTTTTGTGCCAAATGATTTTACTTTACCATCTTAGCAAATACCGGTTTTTTCAAAGTTGCTTTAATTTGGTTTATTAATTAATACCAACTGATCATCATAGAGAAGAAGCACACAGTATGGCTTCAAAAACTGTAACAATAGAAAATAATCCTCAGTCTCTCAAAGTCACCCCCAGAACCCTGGTAGGGAAATGTGACAGCTGTGCTCTGGGGGACCCAATCTTCCAATATGAATAGGGGTTGAGAAAGCAACTGATCTTTCCATATTGTCTCCTTAGAATGTAACTGTGTAAACATAGTTCATTATGGAGACATAATAAATATGAACATTCAATCACTTAGATTAATCATTAAAAAATCTCCTAAGCTTAGGTTATTCCCCCTGCTCCCCACCAAAAATAAAGTGATTTCCCTGAGGCTGGAATTTTGAGACTTGGTTAACACAGCCTCATACTTTGCCTTTTCTTGGAGATAGTAGATAAGGTAACTTTGTCATTCTCTTGGCATTTATTGCTTTCAGCTTTTAAAAACCATTCCTTCGAAACTGAATTCTAAAGGACATTTCATGAAGAATATAGCCTGTGTTATTCCACCTGCCCAGAATGCTGATGAGAAAAATTTCAATGTTTTTTAAAAATAACATTTGGAGAAAGCAGTCAAGATTTTTGTGATAAAAATAAAAATAGCTTCAGCCCTCAACAAGGCCTACCAGTTCCCATTACTATCAGTCTGTTAATATGAGCTAACTGCTTCTGTGGGCAATGATTTTGTTCTATTTTATTATATTTTTTAAATTTTGTTTTTGTTTTTGTTTATGAAAGCAAAGGTGGTATAATAAAGAAAAGATCTACCAAATTCTAATATAACAGTGAATCAGATGATGCTATTGTGAAAACTTCTTCATTTGCATATCAAGACAAGTCAGTCTGAACCCATTCCTATTATTCATTTTTGTAATCATTTGACAAATACTTAATATGTATTTTCTATGAGGAAAACAAAGGTATCTAGCCATACCATTAATGACTTCCACCCAGTGTACCTTATGAGCTTCTGCCTCTGCTTACTCTTTTCTGGAGAACTCATATATGGGACTGCCTGAGTTCCCTGTCACTAGAGGAATTTAAATTTTGAGACCAAATGACCAATTATCAAGGATATTTTAGGAGAGAGGATCTTTTCAGAGATGTTTACTATTTTAATATAGGCTATCTAATTTGGAGTTCCAATTGAAGAGAGATTCTCTACAGAAGGTAAGGTTTTCCAGAGCTATCCATTTTCAGATGACATTGTGCTTATTGCATCAAACCCAAGAATATCAAATATAGGAATAACAAACATTATTACATGGTCCTTCTACAACTATGAAAAACTATTTGGCCTAACAATTCACATAAGAAAAACTAAGTAATTAAATAATGCTTAATGTCTAGATAATGAAAAATAGTTACATATGCAATGTGTAGACTTCATTAATCAAAATATGTACCTTAGATAGATACTGGAAGTAGTTATTAAGTTGGGCCCTGAATTAAATGGAAGGAAAAAACTAAAAGCCAAAACTGAATTATCTTTGGAAAATTGCAGTGCTCTTTTAATAATCCCAAATTTATTCTTGAAATAGCCATTTTAAAAAATTAGAATACACCGGTGTTACTGCATGATTATGAACCATACACTATAGTTTCAAAAAAAGTTAATTTGTGTGCTAGTCTATTGATAATGGAAAGGCAAACAGTGGGCATGCATGCACTGAAACACTTAAAAAATGGAAAACTCTGATGGACAAATGGAGCAAAATGTCAAAGAAAGATATAATTTTAAAAACAAAATAGCCGTGACAAGATCAGGGAATAAGTATTGGATGGCCTGTGTGTGTATCACCGATATATTTGTCATGTAAAGGGAAAACAGAGAAAGTCCTTATCTAGTTGGGTGTACCTCCTGTGGCAATCATTTGAAAGGACATAGGTAAGTCACATGTTTCCTTGAAGGGATTGGCAATATCAGTGAGATTTCACATCCATTTCAGATCAGAGAATTTGAGAGTTGTAGATAGAATAATGTAGTCCTGAACTGAACCATTTTACCTAGAAGGAACATTACACCTCTAAGATTCCATAATTTCCTCTGTTCTTATAATTTAAGATAATACAACTTCTTATATGATAGGAAGTAAAGGAATCATTATCTTTATTCTCTCTATTTTTTTTCCTAATTGGTATAAAGCATATTTTTTTCTAGAAATAGATTGTTTTCAAAAATATACCTTCTTCCATTTCCAGGAGCATATACTCATCATGATTCCAGTATACTAGTATTTTGCTATTGTTTGTCTAATTGTTCCCATGTAGCACAGAAAATTTTGAAATTTACAAAGAAAAAAAATTGAGAAACACTGCTCTATGCCCATTACTGTAGTCACTTCAGTTCCCTATTATGTTGAAAACATAACCATAACCTTCTCTGTAGAGTAACAAAGCAGATTTTATAAGGCAAGCACTTTGGGCAAGCTTAATCATGGCTACTGTGACATCCAAGTGAACAAGGAGAAATCAGGCACAGAAAACAACAGAAATTTAGAAACTGGACATGTTTCCATGAGTATAGAGTTCATTTTTTAGAATTACTTGTGGTATTGAAGAGTGGCCTGATTTATGGTTCATTGGAATCTGCAAGAGTGCTATATAAATACTTCATGAAATATCCTATTGAAAGTATATTTTGAGGCACACTACAAATTATTTATATGCCTTTCCCTGTGGTAAACAATTTTTTGTCAGTAAATATGGTATGTGAAGGACTCATATGCTTTGTTTATTGCTATAAAATCTTTTTGGGTGAATTTAGTACAAGTAGGAACTTTGCCTGCTGAGATTCCACTCTGTCTATACATATATGACTCCATATTTAAAGCATATTTGATGATGAGGGAAAAAAAAACCCTAAATGTGTAGTGGTTTGATGAATTCCAACTTCCTCCTACCCTTGGCTAAACTTTGACTTTCAAAGTACTTTATGAATATTATCTTTTTAATTGTCATAACAACTTCAAGAGTTAGGTGATATTTTAAAGATGAAGAAATTAAATTAGACAAAATTTAAGGGACTTGCCCAGGCTTATGCCACTTATAATTGCTTGAGTTTTGATTTGAACTCAGATCTTCTTGATGCTAGACTCAGATTTGTTGGCACTGTGCCACTTGATGATGAAATAGGGAAGGAGACTGTCTCATCAAAAATTCAACAAACATACATTTATTCTCTATCATAACTCTTACCACTTTCAAATTGTATTTGATTCCCGAAATTTTCTTTTGAAAATAATTGTCATCACAAGCAGAAATTTTCATTTGTTTTTCACATTTGTCTGTCTTCTGTCATGTAGAACCTTTCTGTTCCAAATAGAATCTTTCTTTTGTCCCTGTCCACAGAGGGGAAACAACTTGGAGAAAATAGGAGGTAGAGATCTTTTTGATTGTTCAATAAACATCAAATCTAAGAAATATTTTTATGGGGGGGATGGTGTCTGAAATAGAATAGGAGATGCTACTTTACTTCTTTTAATGAGATCCTCCAATAATTTTCCTTTTTCTTGTCCTTATCTTTTAAAAAATGTGATTAGTTGAACTGTCTTCTCACTTGTCTCTTAAGATTTTCCCCATCTCTAAGTACTCTCTTCTGATTCCTATTGTTTTCTCCATGAGTCAGCCCTTCTGACATTTATCCTTCACGAATCCTGCAAAACCATAAAGAAGGCAATGCAAGATTTTTGGATTTCTAAATGTAAATATATGCTGGATTTTTCTGTAATAGACAAATTTATATCTATAAGACAAACTTTTGAGGATCTTAGCAAATAGAATCCACTACATTCACCTACTCTATAGAAAGAACAGATCATTTCCTGCCAAACCACTTCCCCTCCTAATTTCCCTGTCTATAAATGGCATCACCATTCTCAGTTACCCAGGCTTGAAAACTCAGAGGTATATCTACCTCATGCCTCTCTTTCATTTTTTATAACTATTGAGTCATTAAGTTTTATCATTTCCCTCCCCTCAAAAACCTCTTATCCATTCTATCCTGTCTTCCTCCTACATTAGTAGATTTCAGTCTTTTCTCATTAAGCATGTGGATTAATATATCTCAGCTATTATTTCTTCTGTTTTTCTTTTCTTTTTAACAAATAATATTTGTATAGCGTTTTCCTTATGTTTACACTAATGCAAAGAGTATAAATACTTTTATTCTCATTTTGCAAGTAAGGAAATTGAGGCTGAGAGGCCATTGTTTCCTTCCAAATATCGTTTCTATTGCTCCTCATTAGGTGAGGTGTCTCAACTTTTTAAATTCTCTATTTCTATCTTGTTTGTCTGTCTCCTGATTCCTCCCATCCCGTCCCCACTGGACTTTTCTATCCTTTGCCACCTACTGAAACTTAGATATAGTCCTCAGTTAAGGCTCTGACTTTTCTTTTTTAGAGAGAAAAGGAAGACCCTTATAATTTTAGGGAAGAATTTTTTTGCAAGGAGAAGAGGATTTATGGGACCTAGTTAATATTTAGATCTCTTTCAGAAAAATCCAACACATATTTAAAGGGTCTTAGTTTTTGGGACAAAACTCTTTTGAACCACAGACCAGACAGTCTACTAGTTAGAACCCAAACTCCCTTTTGCTTACTTTTAGGCTTCTATTTGATTTAGGATTAGAAAGTTCTTAGCCACACTCATAATTTCTGGATTGTTAATCAGAAATTGTTCTCACTCAGAACCATTTTGAAAGCTTTCTTCTACTAAATCACACAAGGAATCCACATCCAAAAAAAAAATCACCATTTTTTTCAATACTCTCCTCTTGCTCCACTTGTCCCAATCCTATGATCTTTCATATAAATAAATGGATCTTGGAAAGCTGAAATAAAAAAGATTAAGTGAGACTAGAACTTGCAACCAACTTTCCCTTTTTAAAATTCCTTTATTTTAAATTAATTTATTTCCAGGGGGGGAAAAAAACCCTTTAAGGCAGGAATTCTTAATTTTGTTTGTCATACAATGATGAATCCTAGGAGACACTTCTCAGAATGATGTTTTAAAGTACATAAATACATAAATAATATATACTGGAATGCAAAAAATTCAATTATATTGATATAGGTTATCAAAGTATTGGGGGAAAGAAAAACTCATACAAGTTGATTAGTCCCGGTTTAAAAATATCTTCTCTGTAGCTTAGAGCTGTGCTTACATACTAATAGAGAAATCTTGAGTAGCACAGATTCTGCTTTATGCCTTGCACATAATAGTCAGCTTATAATTTTGAATAGAAGAAAAAAGGATACCATTATTGTTTTTAAAAGTTTTTCATAAAAAGTTATATCATCTATGACTCAAATTTTGAAAACAATATTGCAGAATTCTCTACCAATGATTATGTTTTGGAATTTCTTTTATAATTAAAATTTTAAATGGAGGTATTTGAATAATTATATCCAGGAGGCTACAACATTGAGTAGCTCCATGTAGAGATAATAAGAGAAATATGAACTAAAGATTAGACTGAGCACTCCCTGGGCACATAGCCTCACTTAGGCAATTTATTCAGCAGTTGTGCTACCACATTCTGTTGTTTCTGAGAAAAGTTCTGAGAAAACCTCTGGTTATCCACATTTTTCTAGTTAGTAAGATCATAAAGGCAATAAACATGCTGACAGTGCTTTCTAGACTTGGTGCTAAAAGCTGTGATTTAGGGAAACAATCAGCATTTAGAAGGCGGAAATTAGAAAATAAAATAACTCTTGTTGTCCTATAAATTATTTTTATGACATAGTACTGTAGCTATGTTATGCATGGACATGTTCTCATTTAAATTTGGGTTGTTTGAATATTGTTTATGCCTTCACAATTTGCATATTTTTTGCTATAAAAGGATTCTTAATTTTTTTTTGCATAATCCATAAGCACTTTCTATGGTGCTACTAGTAATAAAACACCAACTTAAAGGTTAGAGGAATTGTTATAAATCTATGATTATGCCCACACTTTCAGTTCACACCAAACCCTGCCCTTTAGGCAATGAATTTGTTAGCACAGCTAATAGCAAATGACTGCCCATTGCACAGTCTCACGGTAGGGTTTGAAATTAGGGCATCATGTTGCAGACACATGCTTAATGTTATTGCTATTGAATAATACTATGGCATGTCATCTGTCAATATCTTGTTCTTATTCATTCTTCTTTTTCCTTAGAGTGAAATCTTCTAGAATTCCTCTGGTATTATAAACTTTGTGAATTCATTTAAGAGGCAACACACTTTTATCATAATTCTGATAAAATCATTATGCTTTCTCAGATGTAAAATTACCAAAAAAATATTCTGAGTAAATCTGACATTTTTAGGATTTATTTGCTAGTCCTATCTTTTAAGACACTTCATGGTGTACTAAAAAGAGAGGTGATTTCTGGATTTTGTAGAGGCTTGGACTCACATCTGTCATTGTTATTTATTTCCTAAATTGTTGTCCCATGATTCACTTAGCATAATTATTTATGTATATGGTATGGATATTCTCTGAGGTCTGGGATTAATTCTTAGAAACATAATTGAGACATTTATTTTATTTTGCATAAGTTTTACAGGATTTGAAGCTAGATGAGACCTTAATAATCACTCAGTTCAATCCCCTCATTTTATAGTTGAGGAAGTTGAGGCTGAGAGATTTTAAATGATTTTTACAAGCTCACATAGGAGTTTGTACCTCCTCAGTTAGGAAAACAAAGGATCGGATCTAGGTCTTCTAATTCCAAGTCTTAGTGATCTTACTGTATAAACTATTTTTTCAATGTATTTTGTATTTTATTTCAACTTGACCTTGATTTTTGTTGTGTGATAGCTTTTGAAGAAGCTGATTGATTTGAATAAAATTTGGTAACTACTACCTGATAAAAAAGACATACCTTATATTTGGTTTGTTTTTGTTTGCCACATTTAAAAAATTAATACATATGTCAAGTATATTTTCTATAATTTCTCCATGCACTTAAATGAAATTTGATATGTAGAGGATATTGAATGTAACTCAACAACTATGAAACATTAATTTCTATTTAGGGCATCAAGTGCAGTCTGTGGAGTCAGGAAGATTTAAGTTTAAATCCGGTCTCAGACAGTTTTTTTGGTTGTTTAATACTTTTTATTTTTCCCTGGTTAATTTAAAACATTTTTTTACATCTGTTTTTAAAACTTTGAGTTCTAGACTTATTCCCCTTATTCCCATTCGCAGCTTCCATTAAGAAAGCACATGTGAAATTATTCAAAACATTTTCAGAGAGTGAATGCTTCAATACGCCCAGAGAGTGTATTCTTCAATCTGTATTCATACACAATCATTTCTTTCTCAGGGTATGTAGAAGATGTTTTATCTGAAGTCCTTCAGAATAGTTGTAGATAATTGTACTGCTGAGAATAGCAAAATCATTCATTGCTGATCATCCCAGAACATTGCTATTACTTTGTACACAGTACATTTCACTTTGAGTTCAAGAAGGACTTTCCAGGTTTTCTCAGACACTATTTAGCTATGTGAACCTGGGCAAGTCACCTAACCCTGTTTACGTTAGTTTCCTCATCAGTAAAATGAGCTGAAATGGGAAATTGCAGATCTTTCCAATACCTTTGGAAAACCCAAATGGGATTGTGAAATGTTGGACACAACTGAAATTATTGAACAACAGAAATATCTATTTAAGACACTTTTTAGATTAATAACTGATCTGGGTGCAGTGTGTGTGTGAATGTACAAGTTACCCGTTGAAAGTATTATGATAAAATTGCCCATTTCAAGTATGTGAAGTAAAAAAAAAAACTTCAATGAGTGAAGGTAAGTAAATAGAATCACAAACATGTACAGGGAAATAAGATATGTTCAAACATCAAAGGAAAAACAAAATTCTCATAGAATATGTATTCTCATTAACTATACAAAATGAATTTCCTGTTTCAACTTCACACACTGTCAATTTGCATTAGTCAGTTTAATGATATTTTAAAGGGTTTAGATGATTTTGATGAAATTTGGGTTACTTTTAAAGGATATTGATAAACACAATATATTCAGCTTCTAATTTGGTCTATCTTAATTGAGCAGATGCTGGATTCAACTTTATCTACTTATAAGGCAAACAGAGAAGTTGGGAATTAGTGGAGCCTCCCATTATGTTTAGGGAAAGTGTTAGACAGTATGAAAACAGATATAATACCTTTGTAATATTTTGCCAGAAAGCACATAGGGCTCAGAAAAAGATTCCAAGTCAACAAAGCTTGAAGACAGACAGATTACCTGAATAGAAAAACTGGCATACGTTGTTTGTTCACAATGAAGGAAAGAAAAATGAATAGCAATTTCATGGCAAAATGAAGAAATAAGACCATGGTACAAAAAAATTGAATTGAAACACTATGAAAAATAAAGCAAAACTAATGTTTTGCATTGATTTCAGATTATATTTATGCCTAGAATATAGTAAGCGTTTAATAATTGTTTTCCGAATTGAATGATAAATCATCATTTAATCTAATCCTGGTTGTTTCTTCAGTGTTAATAGACAGCATCTTAACTCACTGTCAAGATTTTTAAGTCAAAAACCCTTCAAGGCACACACACACACACACACACACACACACATATATATATATACATATATATATATATAACTCTTATCTGACACTGAAGAATTAGGGAAGCTAGGCATTAAAAGTCTTTGCAAAAGGGTTTTCTCTAGTTATTTTAATTTCCTTTCTATGGTGGGAGAAATAATTCTAGAGTGAAAGAAACATTTTTTTTCTTATTTATAGAAATGGCTACCTTTATTCTTTAAAGTTCCACTTTCTTTCATCTTATGGTGAAACTCAGAAGTAGTATTATGCCAAATACAGGCTCATAATGTGACTTGGTATGACATTATTTTATTTCCAGTCATTGTTTTCCTCATTAGCTAACTTCCCAGTTGTTCTATGTTCTTCCTTTCCCCACCTTGTTTCTAAAATAAACATGGAACGAGTCTCTTTAGCATCTGTTGCAAAATTTTTTATTAATGACTTAAGCACAAGCTTACTTCTAGACATGATTAAAGTATTTTTAATGATTAAAGTGTTTTTTTTAGAACAAATACTTTAAAATGCATTTAAATTGAAACCAATGGTTTATCCCTCCATTCATCAATATTATATAAATATAATGTATATGTATCTATTCATATATAGTGCACATACAAAAACACATACATATGTGTGTAGCTATATATATAAAACTTGGAATTTCATGAATTAGAAAAATAGATGAAAAACTGGACTGGAACTATAAATGCAGCTTATTTTCTTTACTAACATTTCTTTACATGTTAACAACTACTGCTCAATCCATTCCTAATGATCTCTGTAGCATTCCTTTGCTATAGGAATATAAAACCCTGTGGTGAGGAACTTGATCCCCTCTGCATATAAGGTACACCAGCTCACAAGCCTTTCAGTAAAGGGTTTGTGGGAAGAAGGACCAGGAAATTGCTTAAGGAACATCCAGGAAGAAAGGCTTTTTATAGTTGGGAGGATTTTAGCTAGGACTTGAAGGAAACAGAGAAGCTAGGACCTGGACATAAGAAGAAAACATTCTAGACATGGGGAGATGAGCAATGAAAATATATAGTAAGGAGATGAAGAGTCTTGGAAGAGAAATGGAAGGACGAACAGTGTCTTGATTATAGAGTGTATAAAGGAGGGGAAGAGTAAGGAGCAAGTAGACAGCAAAAGTGGGAAAGGGTCAAGTTATGAATAGCTTTGAATGCTGATCAGAAGATTTTGTATTTAATCCTGAAAGTGATAGAGAGCCACTGAATTTACTGATTGGGGGTCAACATAATAAGACCACTGCTTGACAAAGATCATTGTTGATAGTTGAGTGAAGGATAGACTAAAATGGGGTACCCTCATAGCAGAGGCAGTGACCCAACAGTAGGCTATGGTAATAGTGATGACATAAGGGGTTTACAGGATAATAGCCATTGCTGAAAGAGAAAAGGGGGAATATTTTTGAGCAGAAGATAGGAGAAGATATTCCTTGTTTTAAGGATGAGATATTTGATTCAGATTAACATGGTTGAACCTGATAACTGTAACCATTGGAAAAGTGGAGAAATCACTCACTATATGACTTTTAGAAGCCTTGTAAAAGAATCAAGACCCAGACACTTAATTAAAAATAAAAATAGGCTGATTAAATCAGCAAGAGTGAACTCAGCAGGAGTCACTATTTGGCAAACTGATTTTGAAACCTCCATGAAGAGAGGAAAGTAAGTTGTTAGGGAAGCTTCATTCATGAAGAGAATTTGTGAAATACTTTTATGAAAGGTGAGATAAGTACTAGGAAGTAAGAGAGTCCTTTCTCTCAACGACCTTATATTATAATAAGGAAGAGGGAAGATTGGGAGTCAGTATGGAGGGAAGGAGATGGAGGAAGGCAGGTTTGGGAGAAGATCATTCGAACAGCAGTTTAGCTTGAAAATGGCCAGGAACTCCAGTGGTGTTCCTTAACCAGGGCAGATAACATGAAAACTCATCAATCAGAGCTCAATCAGAGGATCAGGGGTTCTGAGACAAGGAGGCAGTATGATGGAGACTAAAGAAATCCCTGGGCATTTTTAGACTTGTTTTTCACTTGAGGTGAATGTTTAGCCTTTTCTGTTCATTTACGTCACTGATAGTAGAAATTATGTTTAGCATGATTAATATGGTAATATGTTTAAAATGATTATACATGTATAAACTATGTTGCTTGCTTGCTGTCTTAGGGAGGGTGGAGGTGATGGAGAAAAAATTTGAAACTCAAAATATAAAAATGAATGTTGAAAGCTATCTTTACAGGTAATTGAAAAAATAAAATAATATTGAAGAAAAAAAAAGAAACTATATTTAGGAACAAGAAAATTTTTTTTCAGGTTTGTGTCCTTTGGCTATGAAGGCTTGCATAGTAGAGAACTGGATATACATCAGTTTGATAACATTGTTCCTTTTGGATCTATTTTCTCCTTTTCTTTTCAGCTTGAGCATATCTTTTGGAAGAAGTTTTCTTCTACCTCTTTAAAAAAATGAGATCATATTTTTGATATTTGTTCAATTTTTCTATTTTTCAATATTAAAAAATAATTCAACTTCTTAATTTTTTTGGTGTCATCCATCTTTGTTCCATAATATTTTGAAGCCTCTTTTAAATTCTAATTTGTTTTGTGACTTGTTAGTTCATCTTAAGATGATCCTTTTTTTTCTGTTTTAAGCAGATCATTCTAACCATATATTGCCATTTAGTCTCTTTTCCCCAAATTCCCATCACTATCATTGATGACAAACTCTACTGCACTGTGCTTGTTTGACTAACCTTTGCTGTTTTGGCAGACTGATAGTCAAGAAGATAATTTGTGATGTAGTGAATAGAACTCGGGATTTTGTAGTCAGATCTAAGTTGGATTCTCAAATTCTCCTAAAGGATCATAAGTAACTTATTTAATCATTCTAGGATTTTATTTCCTCAAAAGGGTGTCAGATTAAATTTTCCAAAACATCTTTTCAACCCTAAATGTAGCCACCTAGCCCAATGCAATTAATGAGCTTTCCAGATAAACCCAGTTCAAGTCAATATTGAAAATGATCTTATTTTCTCTAATTCTGTTTCTTAAATGGATAATTTCTCATGAAGAACAATTTATTCCTTCCTTTCAAATGGATTTTATTGCAAGTTTGAAAAGCAATCAGGACAAAATAAATCCAACAGCAGTGAGCAATATAGCACACAACAACAGAAATCAGAAAATATTTATTACTAACATTCTGTACCAGACTGGTAGGCATTTTTGAGGATATATCTCTCAACATAGTTGTCACTCAGTCTAAGTCTAAGATATAGATTCGATAAAGCTGAAATATGTCAGCTCACTTTTCCTAAATTAAATGAAGATAGTACAATTTTAACCCAAACAACTGTCTTGATTATAAAGTAGATAGAATAGTAAAAATACATTCTCCCCCCCCCCCCAGAATATATAACCCATATCTATAAATCATGCAACAGGCATACTGCCATAAAATTCAATTCACTATTTGGGAAAAATGTTAACTTTTTGCTTTTGGACACTACAAATTTAAAAATAATATTATGTGAAATGGTCTTATATTTACTTCCAGTTCTCTTCCCTTCCCTTGGCAGTTTTTGAATTTGTTGACAGTCACACCTATACATCCTTTCATCTGTTGTCTTCTATTACAATGCTTTCTTTTACTTCCCCTTCTACTTATCTGACCTTTTAAATTTTTCTTTTGTTGGATTGTTATCATTCTTCTACTCACTAATTATAGGAATCACTTGAGATTTTATCTTACCCCTTACATTTTCTCCGTTGGTGTTCAGCTCTCCTCCTCATTTAGCTGACTCCCAGATTCACATATCTAACTTGAATGCCTCTGCAGAACTCAATTCTCTTATTAACAACAGCCTCCTGGACATTTCAAGGCAGTTAGGTAACACAGTGGATGGAACACCAGCTTGGGAATCAGTAATATTCATGCTCATGAGTTCAAATTTGACCTTGGACACTATTAGTTCTGTGATTGAGCAAAACACTTAAACCCATTTGCTGCAGTTTGTTATCTATAAAATGAGCTGGAAAAAGAAATGGCATACTTCTCCAGTATCTTTGCCATGAAAATATCAAATATGATCAAAAGAGTCAGACACAATTTAAACAACTACGTAACTAGCCATTCTTATTTAGATAACCCATGGTAATTTCACATTCTTTAGGTCTAAAATAAAACTGATTATAATTCCTCTTAAGCTCATTGCTTTTTAAAAACTTCCACATTACTGCTTATGTATCCTAGTAGTCAACTAAATTCTCAGCTTTGGGGAAATCCTTGACTTATTTTTTCCTGTCAGTCTCTCCATCCAATCATTTTTATTGTTGTTCTGTCAGTTATATACAGCTTTTCATTATCCTACTTGGAGTTTTCTTGTCAAAGACACTGGAGTTGTTTGCCATTTTCTTATGTAATCATTTGTTACTTCTTATTAATGGCAATATTTCTCATATCTATCTACTTCTTTCTATTCACAGAGAGTACTTGAGTTTAAAGCCTTTCGTGTATTACCTTCCTAATTCATCTCCCTATCTCTAGTCTTTCAACTTTCCAAATTCATTATGCAAACATTATCTCTTAACCAAACATTGACATTTTCTTTAAACATATATTTGACTCTCTCACAATTCCCTGTTTTTCCCATCTCGGAGTTTTGTGTTGAAGTTTGTCAGATTTGATCAAGTTCAAGAGTCAATTACTAAGACTCATCATACTCCAAAATGAGCTAGTTATGTCCTTGAACATGCTTACACTTAGAATTAAATTATACAGATGGAAAGCCAACATAGTTGTTTCTATAGTCCCATTTCTGGAAATGTTGGCAAGTCAGCCATCAATCTAAACCTAGAAGGAATGACTTCACATCAAGACAGATGGGAAAGCTCTCTTATTTGGAGCTGTGCTGTACTCCATCCTTGGCTTGGGACTAGCTTTATTCACACCTTTTTTAAATTGTAGAGTTATCCATATCCAATTTGAATCTCTCTAGTAAGCAACCTTACTTGAATTTTCTGCTTATTGCCAAATGCTCAAAATATCTAATTAAGTTTAAGAATGGAGAATTTTATGAAGGAAATGTGGTTATAAGATAATGAAGAAACTGGAAACCTAACAATAGAACTTCATCATCATAGTAATCAACAACACAATGTTTTGAATTATTAAAGGGCTGCTTATATATTTTTGGTTTATATTCAAATCCAACTTGATTTTTTAAGGCTATAATAACATTTTTTATAACAGCAATAACATTTCAGGCAATAATAAATTTTTTAGGCTTTAATAGCAACTGCATTCCTAAAACATGAATATTTTTTGTTTGTAATTTTAATTTGTCCTTAGTAGAGAATTGATGAATGGACTCTATAAATGATAGTACAGTTGAGTTGTGGTTATGCTTCACTCAGAGAGAGGATAGAGGCTTAGCTTTACAAGGCCACATAATGATTATAGTGATGGGCATGAGGATGGTTTTGATGCATTGTGAAGTGAAATATTCTTCCCTTTATTTCATTCAACAGAGTTTGTGTCAAATTACACATCTAGTTCACAGCACTTTTTGTGCTTATCGTTTATTAATGCCTTTAACACTTCAGGATTGTCAACTGTGCTTTAGAAGAAGAGGGAAAACTGAATTTTGGGTTTCCAGTATAATGCTTTTGTTCTGATAGTAAGACTTTGCTAAGGAAATTGGGATACACAGAATCTACCATGATTCTTTCATAAAGCCCATTTCTATGTATTATCTAATACGTTATTGGATGATGTGTGGGAGCAAAGTGCAAAGACTTGTTTCAGTAAAATTTTCCCCACTGATATTGTTGATCTATCACTTTCCTTCCTTTTTAGCAATTCAGTAATGATAAATTACAGAGTATTGCGCTATGTGTTTTGGCTAATAAAATAAATTTAATAGGACCTCCCATATCAAGGAGCTTATTGTCTATGAAGCATTCTATTCAATAAGACCAACAGAAATTATTTGTTTATTGCTAATATGGATCAATCTTATGCTTTTGGATACCAACTAATTAATACAAAGTCCAGATGTTGTAGGTTGAAATTACATTTCATGACTTACCACTAACTTCTTTCATTGAATCACGTGCAAAAAAATATTGAGAACTTTTAATGTTACAAGTTTTTCTTTCTTTTTTACATCTTTCAAGATTTAGTACTCTAAGATGCCAGATGTATTTTTTGGGGGAGGGGACAAGAAGGTCAGTATTCACCAGTTAAGGCTTTGGAGGTTAAGGTCAGATAATAGCAGTAAAGATTGAATTAAGAATGAAGTACGAAGTCATTTATTCTGATCAAGTTGGCATAGATATCAAGACAAAATATCTACAATGTCTTGATGTAAGAGGTTCATAATAGGGTATCATTCATAAGCTAAATATTATTTAGTTTAACATTGTGTGAAACAATTAAAAGAAAGATGTCTATTAAATAAATAATTGTATGAAAATCTTATTCTTATTGGAAAAAAGTAGATTATTAGTCATAAGAATTTGATAAGGGAATTATCATCTGAGTAGAGTCAGTATCACTAAATCAAAGAAATCTGCCCCTTGGGTCATAGTGGGAGGACAACTTTTCCTGGACTCTGAAATCCTCCACTTCAATGCCTTTTTATAAGCTTAAAAGGCAAAAAGGAAACACTGAGGGACACTAACTTCCTATAGTTCACTGGGGTCATTTACAAGATGGAGTCAGTATGTCTTAAAACAGACTGATTTCAAGGAAGGAAGGATCTGTGTAACAAATATTTCAGGGAATTTCATGGTGCAATAATGGGGAGGGGTGTTGATAAGTGAAATTAAGATGAGGAAGTTTATTCCCAGCTGTCAAGAATATTCTTTGAACTCAGTTTTTGAGGGTCTCTGGGGCGTGTAATTTTGTCCACTCCTACAATTCATAGATAAGCCTAAAAAGTCAATTTGCTAATGCTGTTTATGTATTCTAATGTAGTAGCTTTATATTTGTCACAATACTACTATACTTGGCTCTACATTTCTTCTATTAGATGCCAATAATCTGTTCTAGGTGAATATACATACATACATACATACACATACACACACACACTTATATATATTCATTATCCTTAAGAAAATATAGACCCAAATAGTCCACTAAAGTTACATTTCATAAACTGAATAGTGTCTGCTATGGGAAGCAGGCATCTGGCAGTCTACTAGTACCTAGAAGAGATGTTTTAAAGCCAGTGGATTATTTTCTTAGCATGAAATCTAAAGCAAAAGCTGATATGACAAGCAGTAAAAGAAAAAAAGGGAAAGGACAACACAACCCATACTGTAACCCTGAAAACACACTCTTTTTAAAAAGAGAAAATGTGAATATTAATTCTGTTTATTTTCATTCTCTCTTAAAAAAGAGTTGAAGAGGGTATATTTTCAGAGAATACATAATCAGGGAGCATGCATGGATATTCTATACATAGAAAACATATATATGGTCAATTCTGATGGACGTGACTCTTTTTAACAATGAGATAATTTAGACCAGTTCCAATGATCTTGTGATAAAGAGAGTCATATACACCTGGAGAGAGAACTGTGGGGACTGAGTGTGGTTCACAACATAGCATTTTCACTATTTCTGTTGTTTGTTTGCATTTTATTTATTTATTTTTTGCATTTATTGCATTCTTTCTCATTTTTTCCCTTTTCGATTTGATTTTTCTTGTGCAGCATGATAATTGTATAAATATGTATGCATATATTGGGTTTAACACATATTTTTACCATGTTTAACATATATTGGATTACTTGCCATCTAGGGAGGAGTTCGGGGGAAAAGGGGAAATTGGAACACAAGGTTTTGTAAGGGTTAATGTTGAAAAATTATCCATGCATATGTTTTGAAAATAAGAAACTTTAATACAAAATTAAAAAATAATAATAAAGATGGAAAAAAAGAAAGCATATTTGATCAGAGAGCAGAGATAGAGTCTACTTAGAGAGTAGAAGCACTTGTGCTAAGGAAACACACATGAAAGATTACATGCATCAGGAACCTGTGTGTAAGAGTACATGTGTAAAGGATGCACATGAAGCTAGGGCAATTTAAGCTTCTGATCTTGCAGAGCGTCTGAAGTCCTTAAGTGAGTTTCTTTAACATCTTTTCTGCTTCTTCCACACACCTGTAATTCTTCTAAGACACTCAGGCATTGTTAAAAAGGAGCCTAGAATTTTCTTATTCATATAATTGGTGTAAGGGCTACAAAAGATATGCTAATAATTCATTAGTTACCATAAATCATAGGGAAAAATTGACCTTGTAGCCAGAAGAATTGGGTTCTGTTTTAGTATGGTTTCTAGTATTGATTATTTTTGTGTCCTTTGGGAAATGATTTAATATATCTGAGTTTCAGAGCCTTCCTGTATTAAGTGGCTTTAATATGATTTATACTATTTGCCTCAGAGAATTATTGTGAGGTTTAAATGAGATATTCATGTATAACATTTAATAACACTAAAATGTTGAATAAATATGAGCTACTATTACAGGACTTTGTAGCTGGTGGACATTTCATAAATGTATATTTAATTAATTTATCATAGTAATGAAAAAATATTTTCTTAATTTAAGCAGCAAACAGCTCTTGAGTAATCTTTATTCTCCCCCCCTCGCCTCTGCACCTTTTGCTGATTTAGAACTAATTTTTGGACTCTAAATGGAATACACATCAGTACCCAAAGTCACACAGCTAGTATGGATTTGAATGCAGAACAAGAGAGAAAAACTCATTAAAAGAAAATCCAGCTGTCCTGAATAGAATAAACAAGTCTTCAACTCCTGCTTATTCCAGAAAGCATTTGCAAGTATCTACTGTGAAATTCAAAGGCACTCTTTAATGGAACAGCTCTCTATATAATGAGAAATGTTCCTAGGACTTTTAGCTGAACTAATTATGAAGATTCATGAGATGGCATGTTTATGGGATGTTGCAGGTAAGAATGGGTGGGTTTCACTTTGAAGGTGCTATCCAAATCAGTGAGACCAATTAGATTCCTCCTATTTACTCAGTATATCAATTCATATAGTAAAATTCACTGATGATATTACTATTTGTCTATTCAATGTGTACTTCTACATATTTTTGAGCTGAAATTTTAGTTACATGATTTAAATGGGTTAATCATATCTTTGCAATCTATTCTACAAAATAATTCACATTATTAGTTGAAAATATTTATAATAAAATTATGTTGGTGGTTGATGTCATCAAAATGACATAAGATTCTGATTCTCACTGATTACATTGTTCCTTATTAATCTTAATCCATATGAAAGTATTTTAAATACAGGTTTTCTATTTCAAAAATGATAATGTCTTCCTCACAATTGCATTCTGAGCAAATTTTAATTATTAAAGAAAGACTCTTAGAAAATATTACTTTGATATTATCATGCTTCTTTTCTTCCTCCTTCCCTCTAGTTTAAAATTGGGGTGTGGCTATTTATTTAGGAATTAAATCATTTAATTCTTTGAAAAGCAAGTGGGAAATTGCAATTCATAAGTTAGGAAACTAATTAACTTTTGTATTTATTCCATGTTTCAAAAATATTTTATTTCATTGGTTGTGAGTACTTCCTCCAAAAATGAAAGTTCTAAATCCACAGGAATTAAAAATATTTTGTATGAGATCTGTCTAAAAATATTCCCCATCCAGGGTTATCACTATGTTCTTCCTGAATTTAACCAGACTATTCTTGAGAAGATAATTATATAGTTTATTTCTGAACCGTATTAAAAGTCTTTCTATTGTGGCAAGATCTACTTATATTTCTCTTCCATATCATTCCAGAACACAGGAACTCCACTCTACAATGAGATATTGCATTAGGACTTTGGGAAAGTCTTTTATATATTGATTTAAAATCTATTTTTCTATTCTATTTCCATTTGCTTAAATTTAGTTTACTCATAGAACTGCAATAGCACAGAGTCCAACAATTGAAAAGGACCTCAGTGAATATATATGTAGTCCAATCTGTAAGTAAAAAGAATCCCAACTACAATTTATCTAACAAGTAATAGTTCAGCCTTTTTGAAGAATTACAATATTTGTAGAGGGTGGGATTGGAGAGTTGGAAATCGACCTCCTCACTTTTGAATACCTTTAATTTTCAGCCTCTTTGCCTCTTCTACCCAATGATACTGGGTTCTGCCCCAAGGGCCCAAACAGCAAATTTAATTCTTTCTCCATGTGACAGCTCTCCAAATACCTGAAGGGAGCTATCATAAAACTCTTCACCTCCACAACATACTTTTACTGAGTTTTGTCTTCTCTAGGCTAAACTATTCCCGGATACTTGAAATGATCTTTGTGTGTCATGGACTAAAAGCCCTGAAATCTTCTCCCAAAATTCCAATGTCCTCCTTAATTTGTTATGGAAGGATTCAACACAATGCTTTAGATGAGATCTGATGAGAGTTGTTCACTTCCTTATTCCTGGAAGTTATGGCTCTTTAAAAAAGCCAAAGTTTCTATAAGTGCTCTTTTTTTTTTCACTACCATGTCATACTGACTACTTATACTGAACTTGCCAACTGCTAAAAAATCCCAGATCTTTTTTAGACAAACTGCAAACTTTTTCCCCACATGTGCTTGTGAGGCTGATTTTTTTTTGTGTGTGTGTGTGTGTGTAAGAACTCACATTAGTCCTAATTAAGTCTGTCTTGTTAGATCCAGCTCAGTGTTCTATCATGTCAAGAGCTTTTTGGTTCCTGATTCAATTTTCCAGTTGATTAGCCATTCAAGTTTTATATAATATTCAAATTTGAAGAGCATGTTATTTATGCATTTATCCAAGTCACTGATCAAAAACACCTCCACCCTCCAATCTAGTCCCCGCCAAAAAACCCTACCAAAACCCCATTAAATAGCTAAGGGTCACAAACATTTTAGGGGCACTTATCTGAACAACTCCTGACACAGTGACGTAGATTGGTTAATGGTTATATTGATAACCATTATTGTTATTCTGGTTCTGTCCATCCAATCTGTTGTGAATTCATCTAGTTATACAAAGAAGGCACCTAGGAGATAAAACACTGGACCTGGAGTCAGGAAGACCTGTATTCAAATGGGACCTTAGATATTCACTTGCTGTGTGATCTGGGCAGCTCATTTAATTTTGTTTGCCTTAATCCACTGGAGAAAGAAATGGCAAACCATTACAGAATCTTTACCGATAAAATTTCATGGACAATACTAGTGATATTTTGATCCAAAATGCATTTCTGGAGGAGAAAGTGATACTGGTGACCTTGCTCAGCCCACCCTCACTTAAATCCAATTCACTTGCATGTCCTGGCATCCCTTCCCTGATATGATTGTCTTTGGGAGCAAGAACAAGAACAGCCCCAAAATTATAGTTTTCCTTCCACTTCCAGGTAGAGAAAACCAAATCCTTCTTCCACATGACAGTGGCTCAAGTAATTGAAAACAATGATCACATCTTCACAGATACTTCTTCCACCTGCATAAACATTCTCAAGTCTTTCAAATTGCAATTTCATGGCACAGTTTCTAGTGCCCTTCTCCTTATTATAGTTGACCTCCTTTAGATACACTTTCAGTTTATCTACTTTGTTTCTAAAATGTGATGTTGAGAACTGAATGTTATGCTCCATATATGACTTGGTCTAGGTAGAGAACAGAGAGCTCTGTCTATAATGCTGGATACATTGGTTTTAATTCAATTTTAGGATTGAAGTAGTTCTGCTATGGCATGTCATCTTCGTGCTCAGTAGGTGGAGTTTGAAATATTCTGAGAATCCACTAGCCTCTTTCACATGAAATATTGTCTTTCTATGTCCCATTTATTCTGTTTTTATTTAGTTGATTTTTAAAAAAAACTTAAGTGCAACACTTTATATTTACCCTTGTTTCATTTTCAAAAATAAATTCTAATTTGTTTCTATGCTGAGATTTTTGTCATTAAAGCTTTGTTGGAAGAGGTGACACTTAGAGCTTAGAATAGAGTTAGGGGTTCCCTGAGACTATCTGACCTGGGCTGAACACCCTTTTCACTTCAATGAAACTGATCTTTCTTGAAATTTTTTCAGCCTTTCTTGAGCTGGAGAGAGATTTTATTCCATCAGACTCTGTTGAGAGGCTTGGTTTCATGTGTTTTTTTAGGGAAACTAAGAGAACTCAAGCAGCTTCCTGGATTTACTCTACCATCTTGATTTGACCAACCCAGAATTAGGAGTTTCAAAAAAAAAGGAGAGGAGCATGAGCATTTTAGCCATGGATAATGATGGGAAATGACAAGTCATGTACAGGAAAAGTAAATAGGTCAGTTTGACAGAGTACATGAATGGGAATAATAGATAATCAGCCTGGAAAGATGGGCTGGAAACTAGATGGCAAACAGGCTTCAAATTCCAAACAAGGAAATTTTACTTTATCTTAAAATTAACAACCACTAAATTTTTTGAGCAGAGAAGCAGCATGATCAGTTGTGTTTTAGGTAGATGTAAATGGAGATGAAATGAAAAACTTGATAAAAGGGGACCAATCAGTTTATTGCAATAGTCCAGAGGAGAGGTGATGAGAGTCTGGATTATTGTGGTTCTGGTTTGAATATTGAGGAGATGAATGTAAGAGATGTTCAAGCAGAATAATCTTTAAGACCTGAAAAATCATTAGGGGTAAGGTGATAATTTCTAGGCTATGAATGATAATTTCCTTCACAAAAACATGTTAGGATGTTAGAAGAATTTAGGAGACATTATGAGTGTTTTGTATATGATTAATTTGAAATAGATATGGGACATCAGATATTCCTCACAAAAGACTACCCAAAAATCTGAATCCTTGTCTTATTTTTAGGACTCAGATGACAAGTGGTTAGTGATAATGATGACAGCATGGTAGTTATTAGCCTGTATCAATTTGTAGGACTAGGAAATTGAATGTTAAATTAAAGGAACAACTAGTTGGCCAATTTGGCTTGTCAAATTATCAAAGACAATGTGCAGGAGAATACTTAAAAAATTGCCTGCAGAGGGATTTGAGCAAAGGCATGGAATGTGAAAGTAGTGGGAGAGTAGGACTGAACCTGAGTGTGTATATAGAACTGAAAGGAACGGGATTCAGGAAAGCTAAGAAAGAACATTGAGAATAGAAGAGAGTGGGAGCTAGAAAGTGGTAATGGTTTTGATGATTACACTAAAAGGTGTTAGCATTGGTAAGAAAGGTAAAAAGGAAGATTTAACATCTTGAGATAATACTGGTCAGTACCTTTCAGACTGTAATTCAAACTAATTTTGCAAATGAGTGAACTGAGATTAAGATAATTGCCCAAAACAGCAAACAAAAGGAAGACTTACTCCATGAGTTTTCTCCTACACTTTGAATGAAAATAATCTAAAGTTTTTTAGTTTCAGATTTGGGGGTAACTTTTATTTCTAAATTTGAGATTTTCAGCTAAGATTTTATTATTATTATCTTCCATTGTTTTATGATTTAATCACATGGAGGAACTCTCAGGAAGGAATTTTCTCAAATGATCAGAACTCTCTGAAACTTAAATTTTTAGAGACTTGTCTTGGACCCTGAAGATCTGAGATTTTGAGATTTGCCTTGGCCTAGACTCCTTCTATAAGGAATATGCTTAATTTTTTCTAAAATGAATTAGAAAATTACAAATGTGTGTTATACAATATCAATATTAATTCTTCTGGACTTGGAGGAAACAGATTTGAATTTTAGTTTTTGTTCAGACTTAGAAATTGCAATACCTTAGTCAAATCACCTTAACATACAAATCCTCAATTTTTATTGATAAAATTGGATAATAAATTCTGTTCTTCCAACCATAGAGGTTGTAGTGGGGACTAGATAAGATAACAATTGCAAATGAACCTTGGAATGTATAAGGCCCAATACAGAATTAAAGTCATTATCAAGACAATTTTGTTTGAGAATTTAGCAAAATATATTGAAATTACTCATTTACTCAGCTTTGAAAGAAACTTAAAACTAGAAATGGTTTTAGTTTGTGACTATCTAATCTAATCTAATTGCACCATATAAACATAAAGAAAGTGAGCTCCTGAGAGATGAGAAGACTTTTTCAAAATCACACAGCTTGTTAATGACGATAGTGACAATAGAAACTAAATCAGGTCTTCTTACATATGGGTGCTTCTTTCCAGAGTATGTAGCCATTTCATCAGTATCCAGTTAGTAAAACAGGGATTAGAGTCCCCAAACCCCAGGATTCACTTTGGTATCATTTTTAGGAGAAAACTAATTTTCAATCTTATTATAATACGAAGCTCATCTATAATTAAGATACATGCATAAATATGAATTGTTTTTTACTCCCTTGTTGTTGTTACCCTTGA
This sequence comes from Myrmecobius fasciatus, assembly GCA_023553655.1. Lineage (NCBI taxonomy): Eukaryota > Metazoa > Chordata > Mammalia > Dasyuromorphia > Myrmecobiidae > Myrmecobius > Myrmecobius fasciatus. The sequence goes on from JAJPUD010001338.1 coordinate 422,148, forward strand.
CTGGGGGTTTCAGAATTTGCCTATGATATTCTGTAGGTTTTTCTCATAGGATCTATTTCAGGTGGTGACTGGTGGATTTTTTTTTCTATTTCTGCTTTCCTCTTGTTTTAACAGTTTGCGACAATTAAAAAAATATCTCTTGTATTATTGTACCAATTTTTATTTTTTGATGTAGTTTTAGCTAGTTCAATTATTCTTATATTTTCTCTTTTTGATCTGTTTGCTAGATTTTTAAAATTTCCTTATGAGATGTCATACTTTCTCTTGTATTTTTCATTCTTTATATTTTGTTTTTATTATTTCTTGGTCTCATAACTTTGCTGGTTTCCCCTTGCCTGATTCTAATTTTCAAGAAATTGCTTTCTTGAGATTCTGAATCTCCTTTTGCAGTTGCTTGACTTTATTTTTCATAATCTTGTTTTTCTTTTGATTGTTCTTATTAAAAAAAATTCTGAATCTTTTTCGTTTGATTGCTGATGTTTTTTTTTTTCCAATTCTTCTATGGGTTCTTTTTGGGCAGATGACTATTTAACTTACACTTTGGGGTAGAAGAGACTTTTTTTGCTTCAGTATCCTCCTTTGAAGATGAATCCAGTCTTCTCTTTTTTAAGAGTAATTTTCTATGGTTGAATTTTTTTTTCTCCTTTGCTTGCTCATTTTTTTTAAAATAGGAGTTTGTAAGCTCTAATCCTGGTTTACAGAGGGTGATACCTTTGGCTTCAGGTTCTCCTTCATTTCTTTGATCTGGCCTGAAACTGAAACCTAGAAAACCTGCCAGTGCCCACAGCAAGCTGCTTCCCTGCCCCACTGTTTCTGCACTCACCCAGCGGGTGCTATTTCCTTTTCTCCCATATTTAAGCAGCTCCGTTGAACCTGACATCCCTTATTGGCAGACATTCTCAATCTTCTCTGACTCAGATTCTTGCCAGGTGGCTGGGACCAGGGCTACCTCCTAGCCCAGCTACCCCCAGGGATCTCTGCTTGGTGTTTCAGCAGAATTCGCCTGTAGATGTTTACACTTCAGATGGACCAACACTCCATCCTGGCATCTTTCTTTGAATCTGCTATTATTTCAGGAGGGCCACTGTTATTTATGTCTTGCTTGTTATGTCTTGCTTGTTTCTACCACTCTATGTTTGCCTTGAGGCACTATTTTTGTCTTGTTTTTTGGGGGAAATCTGGAGAGCTTGGAAGTTTCTAACTTACTTCACTCTCTCCCTAAAATCATCTCCACTATAGAGCTGTTATATTTGTTTTTCTGGCATTTTTTTTCCAGATAGAAATATTTTTTTTTTTCATTGGAGCAGGTCTACATAGATTTAAACTGAATAATTTTAATCATTTATTTTCTAGTTAGCTCTTCTTAAATCTGTACTTTTTTCATCTTAAAAATGAGCTTAAGAATCATATTATTATTTTAAAAAAACATACTACCTTTCCCCTTCTTTGTGAGAATTATTACAAAAAATTATATTTTTGGAACACTAACTTTTCTATACATAGTTTACATGTAGTTCATTTAACATTGTACTTCAAGAGAATAATTATCACCTTATTGGCAGCAAAATAGTACAGTAGGACTAACACTATCTTTGATTTGGGGAGGTTTGAGTTCAAATCTTTGTTTTACCATTTGAACAAAACCCTTAATCTCTTCTTTTTCATACAATGAGGGAGTTCATACTGGATAATGTCTAAGATCTCTAATAACACCCTATTATGTAGCAAGGCTTAGGCGCATGTTTTAATCTAATTTTTTTCAAATTCCTTGTTGATTTGTGTCTTTTGAAACATGGTAGTTATATGTTATAGTAGGTAGCTTTTAGAGTAATAAATTATAGCTATACCAAGGGCATATTTGTTTTTTGCCTATTTACTGAAAACCTGTGCAACCCAAATGGCCCCTGTTTTACCAAAACATCACAGTTTTGGTGTATATAATCTGTTTTATTAATAATTTTAGTCAGTTGTTGCTGAAGAAATGAATTTTGTTATGAGTTACAGTCTTTTTTTTTGTTCTTTGTGGGGAAAATAGAAGCAATCACTACAACAAAATGGGGGTTTTCACTGGGAATTAAATCCCACTGCAATGAGTATAAAATGTAATAATCTGTCTGTTCAATGTAGAAGAATGGCACATTCCCATTACCTATTGTATGTCTTATGCTTTTTTCTTTGTATATTATTTCCTTCAGAGACAACCAACATAATATGTGATTCAATATATTGTGAAACTCCTTTTTTCCTGGAAAACAAAACAAAACAAAACAAAACTGATTATCTACCAAGATGACTTTTCTTGGAGCCATAATTATTTCTCCTCTTCTTAGTAGCCAAAATAGAGAAGATTCTGGGCTGTAATTTCATTCCATATTTTTAGATTTGGCTGTTGTGTGCATAGAAAATGGATGATGCCCTAAAGGGATTTAATCTATAACGATCCCAGACCACTGAGAGCAGAAAAATTGCTACTGGCTAATTGCTATGTGTTGCAATCCAAGTGTGCCACTTTTAAGATCCCTTTAGTTAAATGCTTCATCAACTGTGTCCCTAGACACTGTTAGGTATCATAGTGTACAGTGAAATAGGAAAACAAAGGAAGAATGGCTGGTGACTTTCCATCTGGTTTTTTTTTTTAAGTGCTGTTGAATCCCCTTGGGAAGTCTCAATCAACTCAGGAGTGTGTCTATTTTTAGGGAATCATTTGGGCACTAGACCAAAAACATCTTTTCCTTTGGACTTTCTTTGCTTCCTCAGACTGTTGTGGACAGCATCCCATGCAAGGACCATCTGGGATTTTGAATGCTGACTCAACACTAAGAAAATCGGGAATATACACACTGTGCAATTAGTAAAGGGGAATAATAAAGGATTAGAGGATATGTACAACTTTATTTTTTTTTTAATAACCAAGACTGATAATGTGGAATCTTGCTTAGGACAAGAGGAACCTAGTGCTGCTCTTTTGCAACAATAAATGCCAAATGAAAATATGTATAATATAAACAGCTAGATTATGTCCATAGATATGCTTATAGGGGTTTAGGGATATATCCACTAATCAATGCTTTGAGTACCAAGCTTTTTATTATGCTTTGTGTTTGGTGAGAGGCATGCTTGAAGACAGCCTTCCCACTCAGATCAAGAAAGAGAAGGGTTACAGTTCTAACTTCATTTAACACCCAATGACATACAACTGTTTAAGACAAATTGTAGGGTAGCTGACAATTTGCATTGGTAGGTAGTATATCCTCATTGGATCAGTGTAGGATACACTTAACCTTAACCTGGGCTCCGTGAAGTTAAAATTTCAATAACTGTATTTCTTTCCTTTGTAATTCTCTGTTTTATTTTATGAATTTAAAAGCAGTTTTTTAAGGAGTTCACAGGTTTTACCCAAAAGCCAAAGTCATGTGAAAAGGTATTAAAATATGGTTAAAAATACCCTTCACCTCAAACAGAAACAAATAAACAAAAGCCTCTGAGTTAGGAATAACACACATATATATTAAAAGAACCCCATAAGGAATCTGCTGCTATATAGGTTATCTCAAAAGTCTTACTGGAAATTTCATTTGTTAAAGTTCTTAATGAAAACTATTGAAGCTTTAATAGATTAAATTACAGTATGACAATTAAATATCTTAACTTCACTAAGACTTTTGGGGCATTCTGAATTTCCTTTTGCTGTGAATTAACTTGTACTGAGAGTTAGGAAAATCTGACTTCAAATGTCTCAGACTCTTATGTAGCTATGTGAACCTGGGAAAAATCACTTAAATCTCTGCTCGCCTCATTTTTCTCACATATAAAATGGAGATTAAAAATAGCATTTATCTCATAGGTTAGTCATAAGAATAAAATGAGATAATGTAATAATAATGATGATGATATTAGCTAACATTTATGGATAAGAAGCACTGTGTTGTGCAATTATTATCTCATTTGATAATAATTTTAAGGGACTATGTAAATATTAGCTATTTTTGTTATAGTTGTTATTATTACCACCACCATTACTATTACTATTGCTTTTATTACTTCTTCTGATCTAATTTCTAAGTGTCCCACTTCTCTTTTCCCTACTCAAGAAGAAATGAATTGGAAACCTCTTCATCTTGTTTCAGAACTTCAAGTGATTCAGAAATTAGCTTTGATGCTTAAATCACTAGTGTGATCACTTATAAAGAATAGTGATAATAACTGACATTTATATGGCCCTTACTTCGTGCTAGGAACCTTGCCAAGGACTTCTCAACTATTATTTTATTTGATCCTCACAACAATACTGGGAGGTGGTGGTGGGGAAGTTGGTCATTATTTTTACCATTTTATAGATGAAGAAACTGAGACAAACAAATTAAATATTACACAATTAGTAACTTACACATTAATAACAACTGAAAACTCATCTCTTTAGGTTTGAATCTGTGTAGTGAACTAGAGATAAGGGACAAGTTAATGGGCTTTCAAGCCATTTCCCTGTGTAAGCATTTAGTTGAAACCAGGTCATTTTCTCTCTGGCATTTTAACTAGGTAAAACATTTTTTATTTGAATAAAATAATCAAAATTGAGTGTCAACAGGGCCTGTGAATTGCCTTGAATCAATCAAAGTCATTGTGTGAGGGACTGCAGAGGCAGATTGAGGTGAGGGGAACAAATTCTGAGGTTTTGATTTAACGCATTGAAGCACACCTGACATTTCCAGCATTCTTTAAAAAACAGTATTTTATTTTTTCCTAATTATATGTCAAGACAATTTTCCAAAATTTTCTCCATCCATCCCCACCCTCCCCTCTTCTGAAAATGGTAGGCAATTTGATATAGGTTATACATATACCATCATGTAAAACATATTTCTATATTATTTACAGTTGTGAAAAAAGAAAAAAAGACCAAAAGGAAAAAAAGAACAAATTTTGAAAAAGAATGAAGTGAAAAAAAAGTGTGCTTTGATCTTTATCTGGATATGGATAGCATTTTACTTCATGAGTCTTTTGTACTTGTCCTAAATCACTATAATTCTAAGAAATGATTTATGTATAGTTGATCACACAAAGTTGCTGATACTATGTATAATGTTTTCCTCATTCTGCTCATTATACTTTACAGTTTGTACAAATCTTTCCAGATTTTTCCTGAAATCTGCCTATTCATCATTTCTTTCTGCACAATAATATTCCATTACAATTATATAACATAATTTGTTTAACTATTCCCCAATTGATGGGCATCTCCTCAATTTCCAATATTTACTAACAAAAGGATAGTAAATATTTTATTACCAAAAGGGCTGCTATAAATAATTTTGCACACATAAATCCCTTTTCCTTTTTGATGATCTCTTTGGTGTATACACCTAGTAATGATACTGCTGCATCATAGGACATTCACCATTTGGTTGCACTTAGGGCATAGTTCTAGATAGCTCTCTAGAATGGTTGGATCACTTCATGACTCCACCAACATTTTTCATTTTCCTTTTTTGACATATTAGCTCATCTGATAGATATGAAGTGGTACCTTAGAATTGTTTTAATTTGCATTTCTCTCATCAAAAGAAATTTATTACACTATTTCATATGTTCATAGAGAGCTTTGATCACTTCATCTGAAAACTGCCTGTTAATATCCTTTGGCAATTTATCAATTGGGAAACAGATTGTATTTTTATAAATTTACCTTAGTTCTCCATATATTTGAGAAATGAGACCTTTATCAGAGACACTTGCTCTAAAGATTAAACAATCTTTAATTTCAGCTTTCTGCTTTCCTTCTAATCTTGGTTGCATTGGTTGTGTTTATACAAAAACTTTTTCTTTTAATATAAACAAAATTATCTCTTTTACATTTTTTAATGCTCTCCATCTCTCCATCTCCATGCTCTCCATATATTTGACAGGTAGACTATTCCTTGATCTTCTAATTTTTTGGTTGTGGTGTCACTTTTTATGTCTAAATCATATACCTATTTTCACCTTATCTTAGTATACAGTATGAAATACCAGTCTATACCTAGGTTGTATCCTATGGTTTACTAGTTTTTGCAGCAGTTTTTGTCAGGATGGAGAGTTCTTATCTCAAAGACTAGGGTCTTTGGGTTTATCAAACACTAGATTACTTTGGTCATTGACTATTGTGTCTTGTGTACCTGATCTATTCTACTTATGTACTACTCTATTTTTTAGCCAGTACCAGATAGTTTTGGTGAGTACTGCTTTATAATATACATTAAAATCTGGTATTGCTAGGCCAACTTCCTTTATATATTTTTTCATTAATTTCCTTGATATTCTTGAATTTTTCAGATGAATTTTGTTATTTTTTTCTAGATTTATTAAATAATTTTGATAGTTTGATTGGTATGACACTAAATAAAGACATTAATTTAGGTAAAATTTATCATTTTTTTATTGTTTCAATTTATCCATGAACAATTGATATTTTTACATTTGTTGAAATCTATTTGCAAAGTATTTTGTAATTGTATTCATATAATTCTCGTGTTTCTTGCACATAAACTCCCAAACATTTCATATTGTTTTCAATCATTTTAAATGGAATTTTGCTTTCTATTTCTTGCTGCTGGCTTTTGAAGGTCAAAGAAAGAAATGCTAATGATTTATATGGATTTATCCATATTACTTTACTAAAGTAATTATTTCAAGTGCTCTTTTAGTTGATTCCTCAATGTATTCTAAATATACCATCATATCATCTGCAAAAGAGTGATATTTTGTTTCATTATTATCTATTCTAATTCCTTCTATTTATTTTTCTTCTCTTATTTATATAGCTAATATTTTTAGTACTATATTGAATAATAGTAATGATAATAGGCATCCTTACTTCATCCCTCATCTTATCAGGAAGACTTCTAAGAGTTCATGTTTATTACAGATAATACTTGCTAATGGTTTTAGATAGATACTGCTTATCATTTTAAGAAGTACTCCCTACATTCCTTTGGTCTTTAGTATTTTTAATAGAAATAGATACTTTATTTGGTCAAAATTTTTTTCAGCATCTATTGAGAATATTACATGATTTGTGTTGGTTTTGTTATTAATATTATCAGTTATGTCGATAGCTTTCCTAATATTGAACCAATCCTGCATTTTAGTAAAAAAATCCCACCTGGTCAAAATGGAATAGTGCTGCACTTAGCCTTGTTAGTATTTTGTTCAAATTTTTTGCATTAGTATTTATTAGGGAAATTGATCTATATTTTCTCCCATTTTAGCTCTACCTGGTTTAGTTATTAGTACACATTTACACCATAAAGGGAATTTTTGTAGGACCCCTTCTTTGCCTATTTTTAAAATTAGTTTATATAGTATTGGAAATGTTTGGTAGGATCCTCTCATGAACGTATCTGGCTCTGTGTATTTTTTTCTAGGGAAGATCATTAATGGCTTTTTCAATTTCTCTTTCTAAGATGAGGTTATTTAGGCATTCTATTTCCTGATCTATTAAATCTGGAAAACTAATATTTTCACAAGTATTCACTTATTTTGCTAAGAGTTTTAGATTTGTTGACACATAATTATGCAAAATATTTCCTAATGATTGCTTGAATTTTTTCTTCATTACTAGTGATTTCACCTTTTTTATTTTTGATGCTAGATATTTTTTCTTTTTTTTTTCCTTTTTAATCAATTGACCAATGGTTTATTATCTTATTGATGTTTCTAAAATTAGTTTATAGATTTATTTATTAGCTGAATTTTTAAACTTCCAATTTTACTAATCTCACCATTGATTTTCAAGATTTCTAATTTGTGGCTCAATTGGAATTTTTGATTTGGTCTTTTAAAAGATTTTTAGTTGAATGTCTAATTCATTTATCAGTTTTTTCTTATTTTGTTGATGTAAGAATTTAGAGAAATAAAATTTCCTTTAAATACTGCTTTGGTTGCAACCCATAAATTTTGATACATGATCTTATTTGTAGTCATTAAAAAAATGATATTATAGGTTGTTTCTGTGTTTTGTTTTTTAACCTACTTATTCTTTAGGATTAAATTATTTTGTTTCTAATTAATTTTAAATTTATCTTTCATCTGCCCTTTGTTGAATGTAATTTTTATTATATTATGATAAAAGATGCATTTAATATTTTTGCTTTTCTACATTTGATTTTGAAGTTTTTATGCCTCAATACATTGTCAATTTTTGTGTAATTGCCATATGCTATTGAGAAAAAGGTGTGTGTGTTCATATATACATGCATATATATGCATATATATATATATATAGTTCCTAAAGTCTTTCATATCTATCTTTTTTAATATACCTTTTTCTTCTTTAATTACTTTCTAGTTTATTTTTTGGTTGAATTTATTGAGTTCTGAGAGAGGGCAGTTGAGGTCCCTTACTATAGTTTTGCAGTCTATTTTTTTCCTATAATTCACTTAATTACTCCTTTAAGAATTGGGATGTTATATCACTTGGTGCATATATGTTTAGTATTGAAATTGCTTTATTTTCTATGATACCTTTTAGGGAGATATAGTTTCCTTCTTTATTCTTTTGATTAGGTCTAAGATCAGTATTGCGACCCCTATTTTTTTTTTCTTCTTTAGCTAAAGCATAACAGATTCTGAGCTAGCCCTTTACCTTTACTTTGTGTATGTCTCTCCTTCAAATGTGTTTCTTGTAAGCAATATATTATAGGATTGTGTTTTTTTAATCTCCTTTGCTACCTACTTCCATTTTATGGAAGAGCTCATCCCATTCACATACAAAATTATGATTATCTGTGTTCAGCCCACTGCCCCTTACTGTTTTTCTTCTGATTTGCCCCCTCTCTCCTTTCACTCTTCCTCTGCTCAGCAGTGTTTTCTTGCTGTCTACTGCCTTCCCTGATCTGCCCTCCCTTCTATCAGTCAATTTTTTCCCCATCTCGATTCACCCACTATTTACTTAATCTTTTCTCCTCTCATTTCCCTGTCAGGTAAAATATATTTCTGTATTCAAATGATTGTAAATATTATTCTCACTTTGAGACATACTGATGAGAGTAAGGTTAAAAATGCCCATTGCCCATTCTTCCATCTTTGGCACCTCTTCATATGAAATAATTTGCTCCATTCTACCTCTGCATCTCTTCTGCACCCAGTTTGTTCCTCTTTCTCATCTCCTAAATTTTTTTTAATGCTGTTCCCTTGAATTCACCTTATACCTGTACAATCTGTTTATATATTCCATCTATTAGTGATTCAATTTTTAAGAATTACAAGTATCATCTTTGCTGTAGGAATGCATTGTTTTTTCTTTTCCCTTTTTAACGTTTTAGGTTTCTTTTGCATGTTGATATTGGAGATCACATTTTTTGTTCAGTTCTGATAGTTCTGAAATATGACTATGGTATTTCTTGGAGTTTTTATTATGGGTTCTCTTCCCTGAGGTAATTGGTGAGTTATTTCAAAGCCTTTTTGCCTTCTGGTTCGAGGATATCAAGACAGTTTTCTTTGATATCTTGACTCTGAGACTTCCAGCACACTTTTGAGGAACAAAGGGAAGATTGCACTTTGTCAGCGAAGTGAGGTTCCAAAGAGACTTAGAGGCTTTATAGCAATTTTGGAAAGAAAGTTGTAAGCTGAATGAAGTTCCCCTGTAGATCAACTTTTTCTCCAACTTCTTTGTATGAGCCCATCCAGAGACACTATATTATGAGTGGCTGTTTGGTTACCCAAATATTTCTAGCAAAATATAATTTCACTTCTACCACAGAGAGGTCAGAAATTTAACTGGAGATATAAATTAATATAAGGTTAAGCAATCTCTGTCTAGATGTTATAAATTTTCCTATTTGGGGGGTCATATCATTTGGGACTGAACTCAGAATTTTTCAACTAAAATAAACACCCTAAAGCTACAAACAATTTGAAGGAGACCATAGATGATATTGTATTCCACTTCCTCCATCCAAGCCTGAGAGAATATTATATTAGGGGATTATACATGTCAAGAAGTTCCTCTAAATCACCATAGTTGCACTAATTGGCAACTTTTTTTATCCTTGGAGAGTGATGTAGTTCCATCAGAATTAAATTTTCCCAACTATTGTTGACACTGCCAGTACCAGTAATAAGACTGGTAAGTACCTTCCTCAGAATAAAAGTAGACATTATTGCAAGACCTGGGGGCACTTGAAAAAAAAAGACTACTTTAGGTTTCAGATAGTCTGTGTCCAATTTGGACATAAACTTAAAGCCACATTTTGCTAATGTGTTTTCCTTTTCTAGTCATCTGGAGGCTTTATCTAATTCAAAGGAAAGATGTGATAAAAAAGAATATTGAGAAAAGTACCAATAAAACATCAGAGGGGCTAGGTGGTGCAGTGGATAGAGTGGTGGACCTGAGATCAAATCTGGCATTAGGCATTTACAAGTTGTGTAATACTGGGCAGGTCACTTAATCTTTACCTCTGTTTTCTCATCTGCAAAATGACCTGGAGAAGGAAATGGCAATCCACTCCAGTTTCTCTACCAGGAAAATCCCAAATGGGGTCATGTAGAATTGGGCATGACTGAAAACAACTGAACAACAACAAAACAATGAAATATTTCCTCCATAAATTTTGTGCATTCTCTTCACAAATGTAGTAAGTATGAGAATAGGAGACTCAAGTAGAGAAAGAAAGAGCAGGCTGCTTAATTATGGAAAATAAATGGCCAGGGTTCTTGTGGAAGGGGCAGCTAAATTTCCTATGCTGCAAAGTTGTTGATGTTTTCTGGTAATGCCATCAACTGCTCCCACTTTGCTGCCTTCTCCTGATTAATGTTATTTTTGAAGTATATTTTGAAGGTCTGAATCTCATGTCTCCATTTCCCTTAGAGATCTTTCAATATTTAAGGACTAAAATATATGTTTGCATCTTTGTTTAGGGTTCATAGGCTCTGATAATTTTTTTTAGGGGAACTATGCAATAGAAAACAAAAGAGTATGATCCTTTGCTGTATGAGTAAGTCTCAACCTATTTTTTCTCTGTAATGCAAATGAATCTATCTAAATATTCATCTTTCATATGAATAATTACCAACAAGTCTATTTAGGCTTGGAGCCTACCCTACATCATTATTTTGTCAGAGGAATTTTTATTTTGTTTTTCTCCAAACTTTTGAAAGACTTAAAAATTTTAGAAAGATAGAAATAAAGTCAAGTTGTAAGGTGTCAAATATTAATTAAACAGTATATGGTCTGGGGGACAGGCTGCATTTGTGCAATTTTGGGGTGATAGGGTCAGTAAAGTAATCGTTTCCTTCCGTCTCTAGAAACTTTCCATTGACCTGACCTTTGGAAATTTGTCCAGTCTTTCTGTAAAAGTTATCAAAACTACTTCTTCTGGGCTTGACATGGAGTGGGAAGAGAGAAAACATAAGAAAAAAGGATGATATTTAAATTTATTTCATTATCATGATTGCTACACTATTTGTCACAGGGAGTCAAGAACTTATATACTAATAGGAGACAACACATATGAGTTAGTAGTAGGTAGAGAATGGTATATTGGTTTGGGAAAGTCACAGAATAGATGAGTAGAGCCACAAGGAAGGATTGATAATGCTCTTACCCCAAACATATTGATTTGATTATTGTTCCCAGAACAAAAAGACTAACTGGTGAGAAGGAAAATACACATGTCATCAGGACAAATGATGGGAATAAGTTTGGAATTAAGTATAATCTATTTGAAGTCAGCTAGCTATACTAGTCTCACAAATTAACATAGCACTCTCCAGGATAGAAGTTTCAAGTCTGAGTCAGCTCTTCCAGGTAATGGTCTTTATAGGTCCAATTTGGACAGTGTGATGAATTAGATGGAGAGAAAAGGGTGACCAGGACAAAGTATGAATGGTCTGGGACCAGCTACAAATATTTATTTGCATTGTCTTTTTATCCACATTTTTGTCTTCTTTTCTTTAAATAAGTCTGTCTGTTGAAGTTTCCTTTTAGGGTCTCATCAAAGACAAATGGCATGAGTGACTAGAGGGTTTTGTCTTCAAATATTTTTGTTTTATTACTAATGTCTTTAGAAAGTCAACATGTTGGACACACTCAGACTGAAGTGAATGGTTTTGGATTGATCAGGCCATAACTGCTATGCTGTCAAAATTTTGTAATACACAATATAGAGCATTAAGGTTTATAAGAAACTGCTTATAATGTACCATCTGAATTTTATTTAGGGTATGAAGATTCAAATATCAAACCAGAAGAGGGCAATGTTAACCTGGATTTTTAAAACTGTAAAGATTTTTTTAATATAAATTTTCCAAATATAGATGTGCATACTATTTTCCTAAAGCTTTTTTTGTTAACTATATGTGATAATCAAACTATATGCATTTATTTAGAATTCTAAACTTCAATTAAAATATCATTTTATTAACACTTTACATAATAGAGATATAAGAATATTATCAAGGTTCCTGTTTACTATTGTGAAATTGTCTGATAAAATTTCTTTGTTTTATTGTAGACTCTTACTTTTTTGTTCTCCTGAATACATATCAAGGGCAAAAATGACATTGATTCAAGGCAAAAAAAAATGCAAGTTTAAACATGGAAAATCATGGCATATTTGAGATTTTTTCATTCATGTAAAGGTTAGAGTTCTAAAAAAAATTCATCACCCACATATTATTCATGTAGCTTTGAGGAAAATTGATGTTGCAAGCACCTGTGGCTATTCCTCAAGCATAATTAATGTTAATCATGGGGCATGTTAATTTAACTTGGATAATCTTTGGATTTCTTGCTTCTGCCTTTCTGTTGTGAAAATCCCTTTTGCCATATATTTCTCATTTAATTTCCTAAGTCTATTCTAGAAAGATGGAACTTGTAAAATTGATGAAATAGGTCACTTTCATTGTGTGTTTTGTTGCCTTTCTCATGAAATCTGCCCTCTTTCTTTATACAGTTAGTCTATTCCCATTCAAGCCATCCATAAAAGAGGTGTTATACAATCCCTTACGCTAATAATTATTCTGAGAGCCCTCGTTTGTCCCATGTTTTTTTCTGTGTATGGAAGAGGAAGCTGATGCTTTAATTTGAAAGGCAATTTTCCTCTGCCTTTGGGATATTCTGGGAAACTAATGACCTTGATTCAGGAAGACCCATCCTTAAACTGCTTCCTTTTCTGAAATGGTGGCAATACCATCTCTTATTAGGATTAATTTGTCCACATAAAAACAATATACTTTCCTTGATTGCCATGCTCCACTCCTGCCTACTCCCAACACACATCAGAAAAAAATTTTCTTCTACTTTACAGAGTGAACATAGATCCTTAAATATGGGCCCTACTCCCTATGTCAAATATTCAGTAAGAAGAGGAAGTGAGACTAGTACTAAATCATAGTAATGATAATGCAAAATAATTTTAATCACTTTAAACATTATGAATGTTTGGGGTTTATTTAATGGTCAAAGTATGGAGTGCATATACAAAACTGAACCTACTGAAATTTCACTAATAGTGGGAAACTTTCTCCATCATTTATTGCATATATCTCTTATCTCTCAGTAGGTAAGTTATGAGGATGGACTTGATATACAAAAAGGTTAAGGAAAATGTCAGAGTATTTTTATCAGGCACTTGGTTGTATTTGAAAAATTATATGCAATGAAATGCCTCTGATTTCCCTTCTAGCTTTGATACTCTATTAGTCCATGGATTTTCATGATAGAATATATGAATGTATCTATTTCAGAATCATAGAATATTAAGACTGGAAGGAATCACAGAGACTTTTTCAACTTGTACCTGAAAAAATGATCTTCTCTAAATCATTTTAGTCTTTCTTTGAAAATATGTTTAATAATATGCTACCTGTATTGTACTGTTACTTTAGTTTCCAAGCATCACCCTAAAATGTTTAGAAGTTACCAAAATTATCTCAGCTGCTTGACAAATTGTTCTGCTTACACATTTTCATTAGCATTTCAGATAAAGACATGGTCATGAATAGTAGCCTAAAGTGGCATATTAATGCCAAGATCATAAATTCAATTTTAAAAATCCAAATTCTTACTTTTCCAGGTCATTTATTTCAAGAGAAGCAGGCAAACTCTATCAATTGCCTGATGAGTTGTGGTTCTTGGATGAAAACTTGAGGTCAAAAGACCTTGAGTTTTCTTTATGTTAAATGTTCTTTATATTAAGCCACTTGGCCAATCTACCTGGTTGCAGGTTCAAAATTATCTTGCTAAAATGCAAGAGTTAGTTTTAAGTGACATGTATTGGAAAGAGACAAAGCAACAAGAGACAACCATATCAATCTGGGTTATGTAGCAAATAGGAAATATTGGAACTGCTTGGTATAATAATTAATAGCTTAGTGACCTAGTAGTTTAAACAGTAACCTAGACTTATACTCTTAGATCTGTAACTATTAAATTTGACTTCTAGACCAAGCAAAAGAGAAACATCCTTGGGTCAAGCAATCCAAAAACCTCTCAAATCAACAGTATAATGTACAATATAAAAACAAATCAAGAAAAATTCAAGTAAGAGAAAAATGGATTATTTACTGTGTAGCAGAGGTGATAAACACTCATCTTCAACACTGAAATATAATTGGGAAATATTTAACAAAATAATTGAAAATATAATAGAACATAATGCTATTGTGTAGTAGTTCATCGTTGCAGAGGTTTCTAAGTCGATGAAGAAATGAAAAGTTAATCTTGTGGCTTCTAAATTTTAGTGCTTTGAAGCAGATCCCTGGTTTTATATCTCTGCACTGGATTTCTAAATGTTGGCCCAGGTGTGAGAAGTTCTACGCTTTTTTCACAGCAGTCCTGTGTAGAAATTGTCTGAGAAGAGAGATGAGAATTTTGAATACATAGTTCATGCTTGACACAATAATAGCTATGGCTCAATACATATTCCCATCCCTCTTAAATGTATTGACGTCTTTAGGCTTGGCCCCGTTGGCTAAGAGCAACGAATCTGTGCTGATAAATACAGCTATATCTTATTTCTCCCCAACCTTTAGATATTTGGTTTTTACCAGGTTCAGCATATGATGTACAATCTCTGTGTCAGTTTGCAATCTTTCCCCTCTTTCATTGAAAATAGGCTAAAAATGTGAAATAGTATCCTTCCCATCCTGCCTCTCCTTTATATTTTTTGTGTGTCAGACAGAATGCTCACTGATAGAGCAAATGCTACCTTTTTCATTTTCAAGTGCTCTTAGATTCCCTGTTTCCTGTAAAACTAGGTGGCAGCAATGGCCCACACTGCCATTTATTATTTCTGCTCATCCTGTGAGAGATGGACTCCATCTCATAGTTATATGTTCCTCTTCCAATCGGACATTAGATTTATTGTTTTTTTGGAAGGCAATTGAAGTTAAGGGACTACTTGTCCAGGGCCACACTGATAATAAGAATCTAAGACCAAATTTGAACTTGGGTTCTTGCTGACTTCAGAACAGGTGCTTTATCCACTGCTCTACTTAGCTGTCCCCAGATATTAGATTTTTAGTATTTCAATCCTCTCATTTATGTTTGTAAACATGAAATTGGCTTGTAAAGAATACAATGTTTAATTTGCTAAAGGACTTTTTTCAGGTGAATTATGTAAATATAGTAAATTATGTAAATAATGTAAATATTGCTATGAATATTACCATTACCATTAGTACCAGCAGTTTTTGACCTTGCATGAGAATATAACCTTCCTACAGTCAGAGAACATATCTACCCTTTAATATGAATTATGCTTTATTCATAATGTCTCAGAATGTCCAGCACAGTGCTTCCCCTTTTGCTGATTTGACTTAACAGAACATAGTCAATCTAGTCAGAATATGCCTTAAAAACAAATGCACCTTTTTTCAGAGAGATGGTCCAACTAAGTTAGAGACCTCCTCAGATCATTTGAGTTAGAATTCTTTGGACATAATAACTTATTAACCAAATGAATAAAAAATGATCCTCAGTTCTGTGCAGCCACTTTCTATATCAGCAGTTTGAGTGGCCAAATTATGGAAAAAGAACTGAATGGGCTAAGAAACCCAAAGTTTTTAGACCACTTATAACCATTAACTTAAATACTGTCAAGTTTATTTTTAAGATCCTTATCTAGTAATCAATCTACATATTTGAGGAGTCAAATCATATTAGTCTTGATATTTCCCTATAAACTGAATAAATAAGAGGAGGAAATTGCAGCTAAATGGAAAAATACCTCTCTTCTTAGAAAGGCAAATAAAAAAAATTGAAGCAGTTGTTTTTATTGTGTATCCAAAGGAGCCATGAAGCATAATTTCATGGGATATTTAGTCATCTTATTGCAGTGCTTACAATATTTGCAAAATATCAGTATAAAAATAATTTCATTCTGTGAACCAACATAGGTTGTAGAGGATGATTTTTGCTGTACCTCACAATAGTCTCCTGTATTCCCTCTTCACCTTCAAATCTTATAATTCTTTTTCTTTTAAGTTTAGTTCTACGAGGACTTTCTGATTTCCCTATTTCCCAGGTTTTAGTGTTTCCCTTCCCTCACTAAATTACCTTGTATTTCCTTTTTATGTATTTGTTATTTGCTTATACCTATGATTACACGAATCCATATAAATACTGTGACTAATACCTCTGTGATGAGGGCTGCAGAGACCTTCAGTGTCCCCCTGATTCACCCAACTCTCATTTATGTTTCCAAGAAGCTGTAGCATGCATAGTGGCCACAGCCTGGTAACCTGTTTTGGCAGATAGGCTAAACTAGGTTGATGGTAACCAAGGGTTACTATTGAAGACTTGTGTATTTCATGACCTTCTCATCACCAACATTTTATTCCATTTATCTAAATGCAATAATACTTCCTGAATGCACCCTTGCAGCAAACATTAGCTTTTAATAGATTATATGATTGTAAGGAGAAGCAGCAGACAGGATATGAGTATGACGAAGGCAATGTGTGGTATAGAATGCTAGACTGATCATAGACTTATCCTCTCCAAGCTGAATATTCATTCAGCAAAAATAAAATTCAACATTCAACATTCAACAAAAGCAGTACCTCCAAGGCAAAAAGACTACCAGAAGAATGAATGTCAACAATCTAGAGTGCTTCTTTGAGAGGAACAGTTTGTTGTTAACTTGGAGGGGGGTAAGTTGAGCCAACACACAGTTGGCAATAGTGGAGCAGAAAAGGAATGAGCAGATTTCAGAGTTTTTGTGTACAGAATTCATCTGGATCAGAACACTTACAAACATCAAAACTAGATTGATGAAAATGATGGGAAAACTCAGAAGCTGCTAAATGAAAAAGAACTCCACAGAGTGTACCACCAGGATAGTTGATCCATGTCTAAGAAGGTAGAATTCAATTCTATCAAAAATAAAGTGCAATAGAAACTTAGAGAGATGCAGGCTCAGTAAGAAGGCAGATGAAATTCAGTTTTATGCTGATAGTAACAGTCCAAAGTACTTTTATGATGTACTGAAGGCTATTTATGGGCCAAAGACTTATGGTGCATCTCAACTACTCTGTGCTGATGGAGCCATATTGATTAGTAGTAAGAACATGATCCT
Organism: Myrmecobius fasciatus; assembly: GCA_023553655.1. Lineage (NCBI taxonomy): Eukaryota > Metazoa > Chordata > Mammalia > Dasyuromorphia > Myrmecobiidae > Myrmecobius > Myrmecobius fasciatus. Next base: position 439,703 of record JAJPUD010001338.1, read on the forward strand.
AGAGAGATGGGCTGAACATTTCTGAAATATTTTCAATAGGCTGACATCAATAAATGCTGAAGCTATTGACTGTTTACTTCAAATTGAAATCAATCACTCCCTAGTTGAAGTGTCAACTGAAGAAGAGCTTTTGAATTCAATTAAACTACTTTTGTATGGCAAAGAACCGGGAGCTAATTCTATTTCAACTGAGATTTACAAGGTGTGTATAGGGGATCCATTGTTCATATAAAAACTGATTGAAATTTTTCAGATTATAGGGCAAGAGGATATTATGCTCCAGCAGTTTGAGGATGCTTCCATTGTCCATCTCTATAAGGGGAAAGGGAATAGATTACCCTGTGACAATCACAAGGGGGTGTCTCTCTCAATCACTGCTGGCAAGATTCTTGCCAGAGTTCTCCTTAATAGGCTGCTCCTTCACTAGGAAGAAGGTCATCTAGAGAGCCAGTGTGGCTTCAGAAGGGGTTGAGGAATAGTTGATATGGTGTTTGATGCTTGATAACTCCAGGAGAAATGCCAAGGGAAGAACGGAGGTCTGTATCCGGCTTTTGTAGATCTGACCAAGGTCTTTGACACTGTCAGTCCTGAGGCCTCATGGAAATTGATGTCAAAATTCAATTGCCCAGAAACATCTTTATAGCATGTCAATTTCAAAATGGCAGGCTTGCCAGGGTTGGACTCTGCTCCGAGCTTTCCCAGTCACTGGTGGAATGAAACAAACCTGTGTGCTTGCTCCCAAGCTTTTTAGCATGATGTTTTCAGCCAGGTTGTCAAACACCTTCAGCGAGACAAACATGGCATCAATTACTGCACTGAGGGTAAATTCTTCAACTTGAAAAGGATACAAGCCAAAAATAAATTGGAGACAATGTTGATGCTTGATGTTTTGCTTGCAGGTGATTGTACACGCAATGCAGTTTCCAAAGCTGAGATGCAACAAAGCATGGACTGATTTTCTGCTGCTTGTGCTAATTTTGACCTAACAACACCAAGAAAACAGAAGTACTCCATTAGCCAATACCATATCAGCTATATGGGGAACCATCGGCTTCAGCAAATGGAGAAGTTTTGAATGCTGTGGATAAGTTCATTTACCTTGGCAGTGTACTTTACAGAGATGTTTATCTTGATAATGAGATTGACACATGAATTGCCAGAGCTAGTTCAGTGTTTGGGAGGCTCCAAAGTATGAGACAGGAGAGGTATCAGACTGACTACCAAACTGGAAGTCTACAGAGCCATTGTGCTGACCTCATTCTTGTATGCCTGTGAAACCTGGACAGAATACTAGTGCCGTGCCAGGAAACTGAATCCCTTCCATTTAAATTATCTTAGGAAGATTCTGAAGATCACCCAGTAGGATAAGGTACCAGATGCTGAAGTTCTTTCTCAAACTAAATTGTCAAGCATTCAAACTCTACTGAAGAATGTACAACTCTGTTGTTCAATACCAAACGTACACTTGCCAAAAAGACTATTTTATGGAGAACTCACACAGGACAAGCACTCACAGGTGGTCAGAACAAGTGATGTAAGGATACTCTTAAGGTCTCTCTTAAGAACTTTAGAATTGATTGCATGGCATGGGAAACTGGCACAGACTGCCCAACATGGCATGTTCTCTATGAGAAAAGCAGAATTGAAATCGCTCAGAAGAAATGCAAGATCAGCAGAGTAAGAAAATCCACTTCAAATGTTTATATGGACTATTTGTGCTCAACCTGTGGCAGAGCTTTCTGAGCTCATATTGGGCTGATTAGCGATAATTGGACACACTAACTTGACTCTAACATAGTAATGCCATTTTGGCCCTAACAACAACCAATGTATATCCATATTATTCTCCAGATAGAAAGTAAAGGTAGAGATTCTTTCATTTTTGTCTTTGTAGACCTAGTTCCTAGTATAAGACCTGGTACTCAATAAACATTTAATAAATGCTTCTTGATTAATTTATTGATTGTTAGTTTATAAAGAACTTGATAATACACTCTAAATTAAATCAATATAAATTTTGATATTAGTAACTTTAATGTGAAAATGGAAAAATGAGATGGTAAAAATATGTTGGGAAATATAGAGGAGTAAAGAATGTGAAGTCAAATATTTGTAGACTACACAAAAACTTCATAATCAGTAGAGAGTGGATCATAGTGAATTCCAAATAAATTCAAAAAGAATGCAACTGAGTAAGTTAATGGACAGGAAATGACTCAATACTGAGATGGGAGTAATTCCTGAATCAATTGCCTTGTGAATAGTCAATCCACCAATTCAAGAGTTCAGATGACAATTATACAATTCTGCTGCAAAAGAAAGAATACAAATATGAAGAAGATATGGCATACAGTTGAAAAAATTAATTCTGATTTTTTCAAATTACTATTTAAGAAAAAATTGGTAATGGATAGAAAATAGAGATATATTCTTACTGAAGTATTAAATGTGGACATAATTTACTATAATAAGGATTCTAAAAAGTTTAAAAAGTGCCTATTCAGCAAATACTCGAGTTAGTAGTTAATAATGGCTAGGAAAAGCAAGACCAGTTTACAATATAAATTTATTTGTAAAATGTTATGAAGAAGGATGATAAAAGATTATGAACAGCATTATCTCATAAAACAGCAAGGCAGTAGAAGGTAAAAATCAATTTAAAGATATCTTAGTGAGAAACCCAAAGCAAAATCATCTTAAATATGTGAAGATGAAGCCTGAAGGATAACAAATAGAAGAATTACAAAAAAAGTTCTACAGAGATTTTTATAAGAAATTATTTTAACCATCAAAGAAATTGGAGCCAAAAAAAGTTCTACAGAGGTTTTTATAAGAAATTATTTTAACCATCAAAGAAATTGGAGCCACTACATTCAAATACAAACTTAATATTCCTGAATAGGCTTATGCATATAGAAGAGGTGGAAATGGCACTAGAGAATACATAAGCAGAAAAATAAGTTGAAGTCAACTAATTATTCATAAAAAATATCTGCCAATGATGCAGTTGTGATTACATTGAGGAATCAGTTTACACAGTATCTAAAAAAAAGAAGATACTAAAAAAAACCCTTAGATCTTAATTTTACTCTCCCCCCAAAATGACTAATCAGATATCTTTTTTCATATAAATAAATTTAATAAATGCTTATAGAATGATGAATGAATAAATGAATGAAAAAATAAACTAAATCTGGACTATGAAGGGCTTTAAATGCCAAGTAGAGGAGTTTTATTTTATGTATTTTACCTTAGAGAAAATGTGGAACCACTGATATTTCTCTGAAGATAATGACATGGTGAATATGTATTTTTCATAAATATTATTTATAAACTGTTTGCAGATTAGATTGGATAAAAAGAAAGATTAGAATCCTGAGGATCAACATGGAGATTATTGTGATAATTCAGGTAAGAAGTGATGAGGGTTTGAATCAAAGAGGAAGCTATGTGAGAGATAAGACTTTGCAGAGGGATCAGCAAAAACAAGTGATTACAAGGTTGTGAACCTCAAAGACTGAAAAGTGTTGGTATTCTACTCAAAGGTACTGAACTTAAGTGAAAGGGAAAGCTTAGAGGTAAACTCATTGAGTTCCATTTTAGACCTAGAGAATGTGAATTATATCTTAGAATTTTTAGCTTCCTCCAAAACTCAACTTAAAAACCAAGTCTTATATGAAGCCTTTCTTGGTTTCCTCAGTTGATGAATGATGATGTTGAAAGTATCATGTATTTGCTCATATAGCAGCCCAATCTTTTCAGGCAGATTGAATATAATCCCCATTAATGGATTTTGTGTCCTAGTCAAATTTGTGTCCTTGTCAAAATGTGTTTCTTGTCTACATACTCCATCTCCTGATTCCTTCTTTTTGTGTAATTATTTAGCATATTTGGAATGCTCTCTTTCCTGACCTCCACCTTTTGGAAACTCTAACACCTTTTTAGTGTTCAAGTGTTCATAAAAAAAGCTTTTCTGGATTCTACTACTTTTTTTTCTGTCTACATCTCAATCCATGATATGTATAAATATGTAAAATAATAGCTTAATGGGAATAAGAAAACATAGCAAGGAATAGGATGATAGTACATAAGAAGGGATTAGTTTTGGAAGGATGGGGAATCATTTCATTATCTGAGACAAGGAAAGCAACAAGTGAAAATAGAGAAATTTGGAAATAGGAAGCCAGGTATAACTCTAAGAACATTTTGAGATGGAAGGAAGGTAAGGGAAGTCACTATTTATGTTTGAATTTTAATAATCACTTTATAGATTGGTTTCTGGGACTTGGAAGAAAATGTTTCACTTCTCATAGAGAAAAATAAGGACAGTAGAATTTTCACCTCTGCTTGAAGGTATAAAATTTTATGAATAACTGAAATGATAACATACTATCTATAAATACATTTGTATAGATAATGTTTTTGAAATTTTGTCTGTGCCAAGTGCATTGGTTGTGCCAAGATTCATTCTTTGAATCTTTGGCCATATTTTCACTTGTGGAAAGAAATTAGTTGCTTTGTTTGATATTTGAAATGATTGTATTAATAATAATTGTAATTTTGTCTATTTTAACCAAAGAGATCTAACATAGAAGGTCTAAAATAGTTCAAATGTTCTTTTGTATTTTTATATTTCTAAATTCCATAAGCATGGCAAAGTGAGACCAAGATTGCATGCTTTACCTCACCAGCTCAAAATAGTAAGAATGTCAAAAATTAAACCAACAGCAAGAAAATGTATTTTATACTAGCTAAACAACTGTATCTGGAGGCCTGTTCTTTGTTTCAAATCTAGGGATCCATGATGTATTCTCCCTGTAATGGCAGCTGTAGCACATGCAAGTACAGAAAGAGTACAAGACTAATAACATTTTTTGGCTTCTACTTATGCTTTTTTCTACATGCTTTGTTCCTGTCTCCACTCAGTTTCATGCTGCATGATGGCTTATTGAATGATGGATAAATAAATGAATGAAAAAAATACACTAGACCTGGACAGTGAAGGGCTTTAAATGCTAAGTAGAGGAGTTTTATTTTATATATTTTACCTTAGAGAAAATATGGAACTACTGATATTTCTCTGAAGGACAATGACATGGTAAATATGTATTCTTTATAAATATCATTTACTAGTTGTTTGGAGGTTAGATTAGAAAAAAAGAAAGATTAGAATCCTGAAGACCAATGAGGAGACTATTGTGATAATTTAGGTAAGAAGTGATGAAGGTTTGAATCAAAGAGGGGGCTATGTGAGACAATAGAAAAACCTTCCTTGTGTTTCTCCTTATCAACTGAATCTATAATCCTATTCATGTGGATATTTCATCCAACAATGGAAATCATATTCCATCAGTGCCTGGCCATTCATATCTTTCTATGATTTCACTACAAAAGGTCTCTACCAATGTGTGGTGAGCTTTCTTGACCTTGCTTTTTCTTGATGCTACAAGCATACCAACTGGAATTCATAGTTTATTTTCACCACATGCCGGCACAGTTTTAATTTTTCCACTCAAACATTTCTTTGATTTTCTTTCTTTAAGCCCTCAGTAATTATGTTATATGTTGCCAAATATTTATTTTCACTCCTTTATTCCTCTCTGAACTCTGCTTTTGGCTCACTGGAATTCATTTTGCACCACAACCCAGCCGTGTGCTTTTTCTTCCATCATTGAGGATGAGTGCCTTCTCATGGAGATTACCTTTAATTTATTCTATTGGAATCATAGCATTATCACAGGAATAATCCATGGCTCATGACTGTCTGAACAAACAATGAACCATAAAGAATTAAGAATTTTTAAAGAAGAAAGATATTGTTTCAATAGGCTAAAACATTGATGATTTCAAATCTACATGGAACATAAAGCATTTATGAAAGATTATGAGAGAGAGAGAGAGAGAGTAGCAGAAAAAATTAAGTTTACATAAGAATAGGATGAGGCACATTTAATTTTTTCACCCTGTCTTTCACGGCATTGTCCTGGGTGCTTTCAGTATATCTACAGAAGATGATAGTACATCCCAATACTCTTATTTATTTACAAAATTCAGTCATTTTTATTCATCTGTACAGTTGTTTATAAAACATAATAAATGAACAACTAGTATCCCAATATTCTAATTTAATTACAAGATTCAGGAGTTTTTAATCATCTGTACAGTTATTTGCAAAACATAATAAATAAACAACTAGAATCAGCACAGTGAATGTCTTCATACCATTTCTGCCTGAGCTACATAACAAGATTAGAATAATGAGATATTAGCAGCTATAACAACAACAATAATTATTAATAAACTTATCATAATTCAACCTATAATCCATGCAATATGAGAGTAGGGAAGTGATAACCAGGTGAAATATAATAGGGTCTCATTCTGCCTCATGCCTATTTGTGATTGTTATTGTGGTTCAATTGTTTCAGTCATGTTTGAGTCTTTATGATGTCAATTGGTATTTTCTTGACAAAGATACCAGAGTGTTTTTCCATTTATTTTTCCAGCTCATTTTACAGATGAGGAAACTGCAACAAACAGTATGTGACTTTCCCAGACTCACCCAGCCTTCCTGATTTCAAGCCCATCACTTTATCCATTTTATATCACTTTATACCACCCACATGACTCTATGACTGGTAGGGTATTTATAAAGGTCTAATAGGAGTCAACACATACTAATGAATTAGAGCCTACTAGTACTACTGAGTGTTTAGCACATTGTTTTAAGTGTGATGCTAGTAATCCTATCAGTCAAAGAAATATGAGTTAGGAATGAATTTCAGCCCAGTCTTATTTTCTAAAATCATCTTGACAATTAGTTTGATCAAGAGGAAGGCAGAATGTGCTGTATTTCTGATATTCTGGATACACTGAAATCAATATTCTGGAGTCATAGAGTGGAAAATATACTGGAATTAATAGGTAGGATATATTTAAAATGAATAGTAAATTGTACATAATATATTTGCAGTTTCATGTGCAATCATCTTAGTGATCTCAGTTTCCTCAATGGTAAAATAGAGTATAGGAACCAAATGGATACTGAGCTCTGGTTCTGGCTCTGGATTTGTGATCTTAATGGTAGTTGACTACACAGAAACAAAGTTAACTTTATTCTTTTTTCCTCTATTGCTATATGAAACCCAAAACTAGAATGTCTTTGTCTTTGCCTTTTAATTTAGTTTAATGAATAAAAATTTAATAACATTTAATTTAATTGGAATGAAATCATGCATAAGTATCTTTTTCCCCAGAAGTTAGAGTCTTTTTCATCATTTACCTGCCTTGTACTTAAGATTTACTGCTAATTCAGGACTTTCAGTCCTGAAAGCTCAAACCTTGTCATTCCAATTTTTTTAATGAAAAAAAAAACACTACAAACTATTTAAAAATGTTATTTTAATGTCACGAATCTAACAGACAAAAATATGAACACTTTCTTATCCAAAGAACACAAAAAATAATCTGTGACACTATGAATCTTTATTATTAGGGAAGTTTATTTTTTAAAGTACACATTTCATTTAACATGATAGTTCCAATAGTACCTCTCTTGTCTGTGTCCCCTTATGAATTTTCCTTCTTCTCTCTTCTGTATATATATTTTTAATGTTTAATTGATGATCTTAGTTCAGAGCACTTGCAGACTTCAGGCCTATTTTTCAAAGCTTGTACTGACTTCCTTCATCCAATCCATCTCCCAGCCTGAGCTGTATCTGGTCTTCTTTTTATGAAATTCTTGGCTTGCTGCCTATTTCTGGTTCTCTTTGATATTCTTTATCATTGCTCCATTTCAGATATTTTCTGGGGTATGTGTGAAAGATTGGGGTCTCTCTGTGCATTCTTAACTGGAAATTTCAAACTTATTTTGAAAAAAAAAGATATATATTACATTAACACATCAACCTATTCCCCCAAACACCACCCTCCTCCATCACAGGATCTTCCCACTTAAAACAAATTCAGAAATATCATGATGTAAGAGCTGCTTGGAGTAAAGACCTGGATTCAAGTCCTTTCTCTAGACACATTGTTTATGGGAACTTGGACAGTTCATTTAACTTTGTGGTGACCCAAGGAATTTTTAAAATCTCTGAGAAGGTATCAATCAAGATTGGTATATGGCTCTTCCTCCCTGAGAGTCATACCCTTTGCCAACTAAAATACAGGTCCAATCCAAAAACAATGACAAAAACAGTAAAGCAAAATGGTCTGATGCATTGATATTGAATGATAACACACATAAACTTCTACTGTTATAATTTATTATTTCATAATTACAAGGAAGGAAGGATATTTTAATATCAGGCTTCTGGAACTAGTATCATATAATGGCTTTGATATTAATTCTGTTATCCTTAATGCTCTACTTATTTATGCTATTAAAGTTTTTGGGTATATTTTCTTTTGATTTTGCTTTCTCTCTTTTGTCACTTAATGTCTTTCTATGTTTCTCTGAATTTTTCATATTCACTATGCATTCATTTTTTACAATTGGTTCATTTTCTTTTTCAATTATTGGAGACATACTATGTTTCCAGAATTTTACAATTATAAATAGTGCTTCTATGAGTATGTTAGTACAAATGAGATATTTCTTTATATAATTAACTTCCTTTAGATATGAAGTCAGTTGATAAATTGCTGGAAATATATGAAGAGTTTGGGAACTTTTATTGTATAATTACTTTACACAGAAAATGTTTTTTTTAGAAAGGTTGGGACACAAGGCAACTATTGGTGTGCCTATAATCTTGCAAATTTTATAATATTGACTTTTTCCCCTTGCAGTACCCTTCTTATGTCATCATATTAAAAACCATGGTTCAAATTCACATAAGGATATTCCTATGCTAGATTATGAAAACTGGTATGTGAATTCTGAAGCAAATGGCTATCTATATTTTGAAATAAATATCAAATGAGGAAAATGGCAAGAGATGGAATCATGTACTATATATTGTCTGTATTTATTCTCAAATGACTGTTTTCCCTCATTCATGGTCATAGGTAAACTGGAGCTAACTCTAACTGGGCAGTGTTAAATTTTCAATGCTAGCATTTACACTACAGAAATCTTCAATTGCTAGAAATCAGGACCCGATTTATTGATTTTTTCATGGTCTAGTCTTGCAGAATAAATTAAAAATATGTATGCATACATCCACATTTTCCATCTCCCAACTGATTGTTAAACATTTATCAGCTAACCTGTATGTCTCTATAAACATTGCTTGAACTTAGTAGGGGACTCCAGCAGTGTGAGACTCAGGGAATGAAATCACTGAGCTAGAGGTCTCATGACCTATAGCCTCCTGATGATGATGATGATGATGAGGAGGATAATAAGCCCTTACAGAGAGCATTAAATTTTGCAAAGTGCTTTACAGTGTTTCTTTTCAGCTTCCCAAAAAAGGTTCCTCCAGTCAACACTATATTTAATTCACCAAAGAAGCGGAGGAATACATTCAGTTCCAATTCATGACATCATTGCTGAATCTTAAAAGCTGAATCTGCCCTGTGGAATCAAAGTGCTCTTCATTCTAGGCAGAACAGGTTGGAAAACTCTCACTCCCTGGGGCTAGATGAACACAAACTTTTTACCACAACTCTTGCAGCCAGCCTCAGGGCTCAGAGAACAACATTAAAGATGCTGGTCCAGATCTGTGGTCCTCCCTCTCTTCACCTATCTGCTCTCTGGTTCTTCTGTTACCACCAATACCCTCTTTTGTCCTTTTGAAATCTTTATGGCATGTTTGAAATACCTCACAGTCTCCTCAATCTGGTCAGAACAACAAGAAAAATAGATACTTCTAAGTCCCAAGCATCATGTGGAACTAAGTCTATAGTCATATCTTCCATGTTATCTTTTTTCCCCTTCTCCCATTTAATGCATGTGAGATGATCTTGGTTTACTAAGTCATTAGTTTAAAAGACTACTTATTACTGGTAAATACTTATGTTTTTTTTTTT
>JAJPUD010001339.1:0-107435 GCA_023553655.1 Myrmecobius fasciatus
AGTTATCAAACAGTGCATACCCTTTGACCCAGCAGTGTTTCTACTGGGCCTATATCCCAAAGAGATTTTAAAGGAGGGAAAGGGACCCACATGTGCAAAAATGTTTGTGGCAACCCTTTTTGTAGTGGCTAGAAACTGAAAACTGAAAAGATGCCCATCAATTGGAGAATGGCTGAATAAATTATGGTATATGAATGTTATGGAATATTATTGTTCTGTAAGAAATGACCAACAGGAGGATTTCAGAGAGGATTGGAGAGACTTGCATGAACTGATGCTGAGTGAAATCAGCAGAACCAGGAGAACATTATACACAGCAACAAGACTATACGATGATCAATTTTGATGGACATGGTTCTCTTCAACAATGATGTGATTCAAACCAGTTGTTCTGCGATGAATATAGTCATATACATCCAGAGAGAGGCCTGTGGGAACTCAGAGTGAACCACCACATAGCATTTTAACGCTTTCTGTGAATATTTCCATGCATTTTGTTTTCCTTCTTAGGTTGTTTTTTCCTTCTTCTCTTTCTAGATCTGATGTTTCTTGTGCAGTAAGATAACTGTATAGATATGTATACATGTATTGTATTTGTCATATAATTTATCCTATTTAGCATGTATTAGATTACCTGTCATCTAGGGGTGGGGGGGTGGGGGGAAGGAGGGGAAAAGCTTGGGAAAAAAAGTTTTTGCAAAGGTCAATGTTGAAAGGTCACTCATATGTTTTGTAAATAAAAAGCTTTATTAAAAAAATAAAGGTAATGAAATAGAAAAAAAGGAATAAATTATAGATGGCTTCATTAGGGAATTTAGACCCACCCAAAAAAGGGAATAGAAATATGAAATGATGGCTTACAGAGATAGATAAATCAAAGGAGGATTTTTTACAGATGGGGAGGACTTGGGCATGTTTCTGGGTAATAGTGAATGAGACTGTAGGAAAGGAAGGAATCTTGAATGAAAAAACTTCAATTAATGCCAGACTTTCAGGATTTTGTTGCAAAAAGACTTGAACTTAATAGAAAATTCGACATATAATAAACAAGAGAAATATAAGATAAACATCAAAGATTAATTTCAAGGGATTCAATAAGCACAACATCCCTATGCTTTATATGTGAAAATGTAAACCATATATTTAAGACTGTCATAAATAAATGAGTAGCGTGAAAGAAAGACTAGGGAGAGCTGAGTATGATGTGATTCTAAAAAAGCAAAACCATGTAGAAAAAGATAAAAATAGTATCTTATATAAATGAGTTGCAAGAGGAAGAACTGACACACAGGAATTAGATGAAGGAGAAATTCTAATGGTTCTGGAACCCTATTTTCATTGGAAAAGAATTAAAGAGGGAAAAATAAAGGGTATAAAAGGGTTCTAAATTTAGAAAGAAATAAGAGGGGAAGGGGTTAGGGAAGGGAAAAAGGATATTGGAGGCATTTAGAGGGAACTCTAATCACATTAGATTTTAGTTAAACAGAAAAAAATATAAATTTAGAAGCAAATAAAAGCTCTAAATTTATCAAGAAATAAGAGGGTGAGGGAATCAGATAAGGATGAGCTATAGAAGAGTATGTAGATTAATAGGAATGGGATAATAGTAATAGGAATAGGATATATATATATATCTAAAGCTATAAAAGTCTTCTAAATTCAGATAGAAATAAGAGGGCAAAGAGAAAGGATGGGGGAAGAGGATAAGGGAGGGAACTTTGGAGAGGAAAAAGTTAAGTAACAAGAGGGTAGGGTTGCTGATAAAAGTAAAACAGAGGAGTCAAGAATGATAGGAAATAAGAGAAAAACATAAACATAATAAAGATCAAGAATACAATTTATTAAGTTAAAAAAAGCAGAGCTTGTAGTCATAATCTCAAATAAAGTTAAAATTATAATAGATTTAATCAAAAGAGGAAAATAGGGAAAGTACAACCATATTGAGACATACTAATTAATATAGTTTTATATTAAATAACTAGATAGCATAAGATTGGAATATTGCTGTGATATAGAAAATGATGAGTTAGTGGATTTAAAAAATATATGTAGAGATTTGGATTTATGAAGAATAATGCTATCCATATTCAGAGAAACAGGGCAAATAAGTATCATATGTCTTACATAGATATATGTGAATCTATTTGTGTATACATACATGTATTATTATATATATGTCTATGTATAGTCTATATATACATATTCTATATATGTATATATGTCTATGTGTATAGACATAAAATAAAAAAATGCAGAGCAGAGAACAAAAAACAACAAGGAAACTAAGATGGACAGCTCTGAAAACAATATCTGGTATCCATCATATAGGCTTTCTTGACATGGAAATTTATTACTTTATATTTTTAATCATATCTTGACAAAATAATAAATTTCATATTTTTAATCATTTCTTATATTCTGCTGTGTACATGTATATACACATGTCTGTATATAGACATATGTGTGTGTTGTGTATCTTCATGTTTAATTACAGACTTTTTGGTGGAAGGGGAAAATAATAAAATAAAATAAAAAAATGCAGAACAGAGAACAAAAAATCTACAAAGAAATAAAGATGGATAGCTCTGAACACAATATCTGGTATCCATTATATAGGCTTTCTTGACATAGAAATTTATTTATATTTTTAATCATTTCTTATATTCTGCTGCATATATGGCAATGTTTTTTTTTCTGTTTGTATTTAAGTTTTAAATAAATAAATACATTTTTGGAAGAGAGGTAAAAAGTAGAGTAAAGAAGTGAGAAAGTAGGGATGATGGAAGGAAGGATCTGGCAAAGATGGTATGGAATGAAATCAATTGTGCATACAAGAGGATTTCTTCAACAAGAAGCAAATCCATCTCTTCATGTGAAATAGGGATGAAGGAGAAGATGGTGGCAGAAAATATTTAAGTGATGTAAAAAAAAGTTGAATGGAAAATAAGAAGTTTTTACTAAATCACCTCATTTGGTCAATGAAATATGAGCCAAAATTCTCAGATTAGAGGGTTGGTATGGGACTATAAGAGATTTGAAAAACGATGAAATGATATGGGAAAAAAAAAACCTGTGATGAGTGAAAGATGTAGTCAATTAAGGAAACATTTAAAATTATTTATTTGTTACAATGAGGATCCATTTGAAAAAAATGTAGCTTAAATTTGTTCTGATCCAGTCAGCATGATTTTGTTATTTCCTCCGACATCTTTTAGCAGCATGTAAATAGGGATGAAGGAATTTGACTATGGTCATCTCTTTGAGGAGCTGAGACAGAGTAAAGGAATAGGTCATGGGAAATAAGGAAGTTGAGAAATAGGTTGGGGTGTTTAGGAAAGTATCAATATGTATGTCACCTATTATGAGTCTAAAATTTGGAAGAAGAGAAAGACTGTGACAAGCACTGAACTCTGAGGAAAAAAGGACTTTTCTGGAGGTTGACAGACAAGAACTTTTAGAATTTTGATTGAGTGGAAGATATGGATTGAATGACTCTTAAAAATAGAGAACTTTCCAGGTGATGATTGTACAGGGAAAACTTGGGAATAGGGGAGCCAGGAAATCTCACTTGTCAAGGTCCCCTTCCCTAAGTTAGAGAAAATGAGTAAAAGTGCTGAAAAATGTGATCTGAGAAGTTATAGCTTCAGGATAGATAGATACAGGTCTTAATGTGAAACAGAAGATGAAAGGAGAAGAAAAATATTTAGGATGACAGGAAGATTTTTAGCTATGTAAAAAAATCATTACCTACAGATTCTTGTTCCACTCATCCCAGACTCTAATAGAGGGTATCTGTAAAATGGATACTATTGCTTATTGTTAGGTGGCTTGAGTAAGTTACTTAACTTCACTCCATTGGTTTCCTCAACTGAAATTGGGCTAGTAACAGCATCTACCTCCCAGGGTTGTTGTGAGGATAAATGCCTACCACATAATAAGGTTTTAATTAATATTTATTTCCCTTACCATTTGTTGAATGAATGAATATACTGAATTTCTTAGTAGAAATTAGCTTATTAGAAAAATTAGATATATTAGAAAATATACTGAATAGACAAAGGATCTGAGTGCTACATCAAAACTGTGCCACTTATTAGCTATGTGAGCATAATCAAGTCAACTAAAAACTTTGAACTTCAATTTCCTCACCTGTAAAACAAGAATGACAATATATGTGCTCCCTAATTCACCTGGTTTTGATAAGGAAAATATTGTATAAATCTTAAAGTTCTTTCTTTATAAGTATTCAGGTTCTCCTTACCTCTTCTCTGATAACCATGATAGCTTTTTTTTTTTCATAAGGCATTTGGGGTTAAGTGACTTGCCCAGGGTTACACAGCTAGGAAGTGTTAAGTGTCTGAGGTCAGATTTGAACTCAGGTCCTCCTGACTTCAGGGCTGGTGCTCTAACCACTGTGCAACCTAGCTGCCCCACCATGATAGCCTTTTAACTGGATTCCTTGCCTCAAGTTTCTCTCCATTTCAATTCATTCTCCTTCAAGTGGCTATCAAGGTCATTTTTTAAAGGTATATGTTTGACCATTTCCCAGTAAATTAGTAAATTTCATTGGCTTATCAGAAAGGCAAATTGCCAGTCTCAGAACCCTAGTACAGGTAAAACTAGACTGCACAACCCCAATGCATGGTGCAAACCAGAAAACCCTAGGTCCCAGTGTAAATCTAGTGACCAGACCCTGGCCTGAAGCACAAGAAGCTTGGAACAGTTTCTCTTATTGTGGAGGAGTAGAACTCAACTTTAAAAGTCATGTAATAGGTTAAAAACAAGCAAGAAACAGAAAAGACATCTGAGCACAGAAAGCTACTTTGGTTATCCAAACACAAACTTAAAAGAGAACAGCAACGGCAAAATGCTTACATGAGAAACCCTAAAGGGTAAAATCAATTGATCTTAAGCTCAAAAAGTCCTTTTGAAAGACCTCAAAAAAGATTTAAAAATCAAATAGAAGAGGTAGAAGAAAACAAGGAATGACTTAGGCAGAAGAAAAAAGAGTGAACAGTTGCAAAAGGAAGCACAAAAATTGACTGAAGAAAACAACTCCTTAAAAGTAGAATTGTCAAAATCAGAAAAAACATATTCACTGAAGAAAACAAGTAGAATTGGCTAACTGGAAAAGACGGTACAAAAGTTACCTGAAGAAAATAATTCCTTAAACATTAGAATTGGGCAAGTGGAGGATAATGACTCTATGAGTCATCAAGAATCAGTCAAATAAAATTTAAAAAAAATATAGAAGAAAATGTCAAATGCCTCTTTGGAAAAATAACTGACCTGAAAATATATAGAAGAGAAAGAATTTAAGAATTATTGGACTACCTGAAAGGCATAATCACAGACACGCACGTGCGCACACACACACACACACACACACACAGAAGAATCTGCACAGCATCTTTCAAGAAATTTCAAAGAAACCTGCCCCGATATCCTAGAAGCAATTGGAAAAATAGTCATCCAAGAAATCCACTAATCACTTCCTGGAAGAAATCTCCAAAATGAAAACTCCAAGGAATATTGTATCCAAATTCCAGAATTAACAGATCAAAGAGAAAATACTGCAGACAGCTAGAAAGAAACAATTCAAATATCAAGGAGTCACAGTCAGGATTACACAGGATTTAGACTACATGAAGTGATCAGAGGGCTTGGAATATGATATTCCAGAACCCAAAGTATTTTGGGTTACACTTAAGAATCCATTACCAAGAAAAATTGATCACAATCTTTCAGAGAAAACAATGGATGATCAATGAAACTAGAAACTTTCAAACTTTCGTGATGATAAAAAAAACCGAATTGAACAGAAAATTCAGTTTTCAAATACAAGACTCAAGAGAAGCATAAAAAGGTAATCAGGAAATTAAAAAAATGTTCAATAATATTAAAATGTTTATATCCCTACATAGGAAGATGATACATATTAGGAGGTTAAAAAAAGATTGTATTGGGAGAAGAGGAAAGGGAGTGGGAAAATAGGGTAAATTATATCACTTGAAAAAGTGCCAAAATCCTATTATAGTAGAGGGGGGAAAAGAAGGGGAATAAGCATTGTTGAATCTTTTTCTCATAGAATTTGGCTTCAAAGAGAGAATAACATACATATTTAATTGGATATAGAGATTTATCTTATTTTACTTGGAAGTGGGAGGGGGAAAGGGAAAGAAAAGAAAAAAGCAGTTAAAAGAAGGGCAAAAGTCAGAGCATAAGTTGTAGGAAAAAGGGGAAAGAAAAGGTGAGAGGGTGGATAGAAGGGAGGGCAAACTGAGGTAGGTGGAGATCAAAAGCAAAACACTGATGAGGAGGGATAAGGTGAAATGAGAGAGAAAAGTATAAATAGGAAAAATAGAATGGAAGGAAATACACATTAATCATAACTATGAATGTGAATGGAATAAACTTTCTCACAAAACAGAAGTGGATAGCACAGTGGATTAACAACCATGCTACTGAGGGACCTCCTCCCTCAAAATGTGATAAGTCTAACCACAGAATAAACAAGAAAGAAGTTAAGGAGGTGAAAATAATTCTAGAAAAAGTTAGATATGATAGATCTCTAGAGAAAATTCAGTGGGGTAGAAAATAATATACCTTTTTCTCAGCAGCACATGTCACCCTAAAAAAAACCTGGCCATATATTAGGATATACAAATCTCACAATCAAATTCAGAAAGGCAGAAATACTAACTGCATCCTTTTCAGATCATAATGTAATAAAATATATGTATAATAAAGGGTCATGGAAATATGGACTAAAGTTCATTGGAAACTAAATAATCCAATCCTAAAAAAACGAGTGGATTAAAGAACAAAATCATAGAAACAATCATTAATTTCATCTAAGAGAATGACATTAATGATAAAACATACCAAAATTTAAGGGATGCAGTCAAAGAAGTTTATAGGGGAAATTTTATATCTTTAAATGCTTACATGAATAAAATAAAGAAAAAGAAGATCAATGAATTGGGTATGCAACTAAAAAATATAGAAAAAAACAAATTAAAAATACCAAAGAAGAAATATTAAATTTTAGGAGAGATTAATAAAGTTAAAATAAGAAAACTACTGAATGAATAAAAATTGAACTGGTTTTTACCAAAAAATGTTTTTTTAATTTTCTTTATTTGGCTAATTTGATTTTTTATAAAAAGAAGAAATCGAAATGACCAGTATTAAAAATGAAAACCATGAATAAACTACAAATGAAGAAAAAAATTAAAGCAATAATGAGGAGTAATTTTGCCCAACTGTATATCAATGAATCTGACAATCTAAAAGTGAAATGAAGGAATGTTTACACAAATATTCTCTAAATCACAAATGATTAGAGAAATGAAAATTAAACAACTCTGAGGTACCACCTCACACCTATCAGATTGACTAACATAACAGAAAAAGAATATGATAAATGTTGGAAGTATGTGGGGATTAAGGACTTTGGAACTATGCCTACAGGGCTATAAAACTGTGCATGTCATTTGATGCAGCAATATTACTACTAAATCTATATCCCAGACTTAGAAAATGGATCATAGAAAATGGAAAAGAATACACATTTGCAAAACTATTTATAGTAGCTTTTTGTGGTGGAAATTAATGGTATGAGCATCAGTTGGGGAATAGTTGAACAAGTTGTGGTTCATGAATGTAATGGAATACTATTGTGCTATAAGAAATGATGAGCAGGAGGATTTAAGAAAAAAAAAACTTGGAAAGACTTACATAAAATGATGCTGAGTGAAGAACCAAGAGAATACTGTATGTAATAACAATTACATTATAGACAACTCTTTCATCAATATAGTGGTCCAAG
Organism: Myrmecobius fasciatus; assembly: GCA_023553655.1. Classification (NCBI taxonomy): domain Eukaryota; kingdom Metazoa; phylum Chordata; class Mammalia; order Dasyuromorphia; family Myrmecobiidae; genus Myrmecobius; species Myrmecobius fasciatus. Next base: position 7,832 of record JAJPUD010001339.1, read on the forward strand.
AGAATTCCAAAAGACTTATGTCTTTTGAATGTCATCCACATTCAAAGAAAGAACTATGGATTCTGAATGCAAAGTGAAGCATACTATTTTCATTTTCATATTTTTTCCTCCTTGTGATTTTATGAAAATATGTTTAACATGATTTTACATGTACTGCATGTATCAGAATGGTTGTTCTTTTCAGGAGGAAGAGGGAAGGAGGATAGGAGGGAAGGAGAAAAATTTGTAATTCAAAATGTTACAAAAATGAATGTTGAAAACAATCTTTACATGTAATTGGAAAAATTAAATGTTATTAAGTACAAAATAAACAAATAAACATAGCTTTGGAAAAAGTTAAACTAGAATTCTTAGAAGAGATAAATTAAGCCTTTAAAGGCAGAAAACATTTTATGAATTGAATTTAATTGCTAGAAGGAAAAATGGAAAAAAAATAAGAATTATAGAAAAGAGAATTGGAAATGGAATTAATAGTTTGACACAACAAAAAAAGAACCCAGAAAACTCATTTTAAGAAATCATAAAAAGAAACTGTCCAAATTTCTTAGAGACAGAGGGAAAAGTAGAAATACAAATGATCTACTATGCATCTCCTTAAATATATGACAAAATGAAAATTCTCCCAGAATACTATGCCCAAAATGCAGAGAGAGTCCAGAAAATGCAGCCAGAAAGCAAGAATTGAAGTACTGAGGAGCTACTCTAAGAATCACATAAAATTTAGTAGCCACCAGAAAAAAAGGAGCAGAAAATGTAGAATATGACATTCCAAAAGGCAACCAGGAAAAACTTACACAATAAAACTGAGTATAATTCTGCAGATGGGGGGAAAATTGGATTTTTAATGAAATAAAAAAATGTCACTGTTCATGATGAAAATATCAGAGCTGCAAAGAAACCTTGAAGTGCAAACAGAGAAATTGATAAACAGACAAATATGATCGAACAACCATAAGAAAAAAATTTTTAAAGGGTGAACTGTTTGCGTTTTAATAGGCATAGAAAATACTTAGGTCCTCTGAGAATCCTATCACCATTAAGAATTATTTCAGGACTGTGAATGGATCCAACCATTCTGGAGAGCAATTTGGAACTATGCTCAAAAAGTTATCAAACTGTGCATACCCTTTGACCCAGCAGTGTTTCTATTGGGCTTATATCCCAAAGAGATCTTAAAGGAAAGAAAGGGACCCATATGTGCAAAAATGTTTGTGGCAGCCCTTTTTGTAGTGGCTAGAAACTGGAAACTGAATGGATGCCCATCAATTGGAGAATGGCTGAATAAATTATGGTATATGAATGTCATGGAATATTATTGTTCTGTAAGAAACGACCAGCAGGATGATTTCAGAGAGGTCTGGAGAGACTTGCATGAACTGATGATGAATGAAATGAGCAGAACCAGGATATCATTGTACACAGCAACAAGACTAAATGATGATCAATTCTGAAGGATGTGGCTCTCTTCAACAATGAAATGTTTCAAACCAGTTCTAATTGTTCAGTGATGAAGAAAGCCATATAGACCCAGAGAGAGGAATATGAATGTGGACCACAACATAACATTTTTATGTTCTCTATTGATGTTTGCTTGCATTATGTTTCCCTTCTCAGATTTTTTTTCTTGTAGATCCGATTTTTCTTGCACAGCAAGATAATTGTAAAAATATGTATACACATATTTGATTTGTCAAGAATTTTACCATAATTAACATGTAGTAGACTTCCTGCTGTCTAGGGGAGGGGTGGGAGCTAGGAGGGAAATTTTTGTAACAGAAAGCTTTGCAAGGGTCAATGTTGAAAAATTACCCATATATGTGTAATGCAAATAAAAAGCTTTAATAAAAAAAAGAATTATTTTAGGAGTCTATTTAGACAGAGGGCTTAGGAATGGTTCTGCCATGTTTGATGATCTTAAAAGAATAATTGAAGAAAGAGAAATATATTAGGACAGAATAAGAAAGAAGAAAAATGACATAAAAGAATGTCATGTATTTCAAGTACTTAAGTAGAAATTTATACAAATAAAAAAGAAATTCATGGGAGGAGGGGGTGAAACTTGAACCTCACTCTCACCTGAATTGGTTGAAAGAGAGAAGGATACACTGACAGTTTGAGTACAGAAAAATATTGCACTCAACATGGTAACTTGAGAGAAAAAACAGACGATAGAGGAGGGGGATAAAAGTACAAGGGATTATAAATTAAGGGGTAATTGGTTCTGACCAAAATAAACTCAAATTATGTACAAAAATATAACAGGCTTTTTGGGTAGTTGAAGAACTGAACAAGTCATGGTGCATAACTATGGTGGAAAAACTATTGTTTTGAAAAAAATTATAAAGGACATGGTTTCAGAGAAAACTGGCAGCAACTATTTGTACTGATACAGATTGAAATGAATCAGAAAAGAATAATATACTCTCTGTCTCTCTTTTCATATCTCCATACACACACATGCTTACAATAATATTGTACACTGACAGCATAGAAAGATTTAGAAATTCTGATGATGCAATAGCCAAGAAGAATTCCAAAGAATATGTGATGAAACATGTACCCACCACCTAATAAGTGAGGGACTCAGTGTACAGATAGAGACATTTTTTGACACCAATATTGTCATTCATTTTCTTAATTAACACATTTTTTTAAAAGTTTTGTTTTTCTTTCTCAATTTGGGAATTTTGTGAGGGAGTTTTGGATTGATTTAAAAAATATTTAATTAAAATAACTAAAAATGATGAAGATGAACTTTCTCAAGCATTATAAAAAAATACTTACAGAAAGTTGCCCTGGTAAGACCTGAGGGGCATCCTTTAGTGCTCCAGGACTAGTTGGAGAAATAACAGAAATGGAAGGTCTCTCCATCTTTTGAGATTCAAAAGAACTTGAACCTGAAATAAGAAAAAAATGCAAAAAATAATCCTGACAAAATATAGCCAAATGAGATTACAACAAATACATTTTTCTAAAATATAACTGATACCTGTTGAAGACCTTAACTTTCAAAGGCCTAAGTTTCTCACTGCACCCTGTGCCATCTCCAGTTGGCCTGACCTGTATCTGGCCACTGGACCCAGATGACTTTGGCGAAGAAAGTGAAGCAGGTGACAGCCTTCCCTCACTTAAATCCAATTCATTTGAATATCATGGTACCATCTCCTTGAGGCATAGTCCTCTTCAAGGACAAAGGACAAAATAATAACAACCAGGTATATACTATAACTGTAATTTTCTTGATAATGGAAAACTACCTAAAACAAGAGATTCATATTATGAAATTTTTGGTGAGTATTTTAAATATTTATTTAAATATAAATAAATGTCTTATAATTGACATTTATAAGAGGTACTATTTAAGAGATATATTTAAAATATAAGAAATAAGTTTAACTTTGAGTTACTAGACTTTAACTACATGTATTATTCTTAATATTTATTAGCATTAAACAGGACCTAGGGCAATTATACATGAAGGTGAGGGTGGTGGTGGATGCAATTAATGATAATGAAGGTGTTCATTCAATCACATAGGTAGAATGATTAGATATGAATTACCTTCATTGTAAAATTGTAATAAATTTGACAGCAAATATAATTCCTAATTAACAAATGATCTTAGTTTTCATCCTTTTCTTGGTTTTATCCAATTTCTTAGTAGAGAGGTTACAAAAGAAATCTCTAAAATCTGTGGTTACAGTCAGGTTCACAGAAAGTCAAATGTAGTTTCTGAAAAATGAAGGAAGATTCTGGATTCTGTTATACACTTGGGTTTAATGATCAACCAGAGGTATTAGGATACTATTTAAAGTCTCAAGTTAATTTTCATTTGGGCTTTGGTCGTAGTTCATTATATAGACTATGTTTCAGAAACAAGGGGAATTGCTAATTAAAACTGTTTTACCCCGACAGATATTTAGTACACAAGGTAGAGTGGGTTAGAAATGTAAGGATAAACATTTCACAAATTTAAATGTATTCACAACCTTACTGCATATAATGTCATATTGTTTGATTTCACAAATTTTGTGTCCTTTAAAAGTATCTTTAATGATGGTGTATGTTATGATATATGAGTTATTGGCAGAATGAGGCTCTGAACGGAATATTATCCTTATTATTATGAAACAGAATAATTAATAAATAGGTATACTCATTACAATTTTTTTCATTGGGGTCTATGCTGTAGTATTATCAAATGGATAAAAACTTTTTATAAGAAACACTTTCATGTTTTCATTTTTCTTTTATTCATTCATATTTGCCTTTTAAAATATTTATTGATTATCTATCATGTTCAACGTACTTTACCAAGGATGATGAGATATAAAGATGAATCCTTATTTAAAATGAAATCCTTCTCACTAAAATAATTTAGTTGAATAGGGGAAGGTAGTAAGGTTTTCTGTATTATATAGAAGAATAACTTGTAAGTCATGTAATTTTTCAGTGTTCTACTTGCCTGTCTTCATGACAGAGAAGGTTTCTTCTCATGCATGGAAAAAATAATGCTCCAGTGCTAGATATATTATCTTTTTGGGAAAAAACATTATTAAAATATATGTCTATAATTACACACAAGAGGGAGAAAAGGGACCATAATATAAATAAATAGAAATTCATTGTTCACCAAAATGACTTTCTGTATTCCCAATACATTCTATCTCCATATTTAGTCATGGGTTATAGGCCTCTACTTGACTATGTCCCAGTGTCCTTGAAGCAACTATTCATTCTCTTGTTCTCAATGATTATGAGAGGGATAGTAAATTTATTCAAAAGATATAACTCTAAAAGTAGAAAGAATCATTTTAGATTAATGAACTAATCAAAAGAAGTCTTCATACTCACTAGACTCTAATGGAGGATGGGAACTCTCGGGAATCCTTGGAATGTCACTAAAAAGAAACAGTATATATTTTTAAAAATCAGTCAAATTCAGACCATGAATCTGAAAGTCTCTTAGTTACATTTACTTTCAATGTGATAGCGTAATCCCTTTGAGATTTAAAAAGGAGTGGCAATGGAACAGTTACTGCAAAGGCAGCTACTAATGTGCATGAATGTTACACACTACACAAAATTGCATTTACCAAAGGAATACCTCAAAGATCAAAATAATAAAACTTTCTTTTACAATGACAACAATCACATTAATATTGTGACGAAATTTGTCACAATATTTTTACTACCAAAACAGTAGGTTTTGGAAACAAGAAATGTTCAAGTACTGCTAACACTAATGTTTTATTCTAGAAATATAAATCAGAATGAGACAAATCATGTGACCCACTAATAGGCTTTACAAACACATCTGAAAGAGTTTACTGAATGAAACTGATGGAAAATATCTTAAAAATTAAAACAAAATTAAAACATTGTGGGATGATGTGGGCAAAGTTAAGCCTGAAAATGATGAGGAGCTTTGGAAATTAAAATCAAGCTTGCAACATAAAAAGCTAAAAATTACACATATGCCTTATATAGAGAGAACTCTATATATGAAGTATACCTAAATATACTATTGTATGGCTATTTACCACATAATGAGAAAGTAGCATTCAATCCATTGGAAAATTCTACAGATCTCAACATGATATTATTCTTGAAAGACTAGTATTTGCTATGTCATATTCTTACTTTAATTATAACCTACATAAATCCTGGACGAACCTGATTTAGATACTCCATTACCTATAACTATAACTTGTATTTTGCTTTATAAAAAGATTACTATCAACTTAATAAAGGAAAAATGCAACAGGGAGAGCACAGAAGACTGATATTGACATGACAAATTGAAATAGATTGGAATTTGGACCTAGAAAGATAATTCTCAATGGAGTATTCAAAAAACAAAACAAAACAAAACAAAAAAACTAACCACTTACCTAAAGTCAATATCAGCACAATGAATTATCAAGTAAGGAATTTAGTGGACCAGCTCTCATATTCTTACAGTAGGTTAAACGAGATACAATAAATACATTGTGGTTTAGCAAAAGTGGAAATTTTTATTCACCTAATAACTTATTTCCCCTTAAATCCTGTCTGATAGAATGAAAATAATTCTTATGTCTCCTAGATGCTTTCAAAACTGCCTACAGGATGAGTCTGTGGTTCAATCAAGATTTTAAATCTTTCATGAATCATGGAATTTATCTCTATATCTTATTATAGTTCATTCATATGGCCCACATTTAACATCTAGGTAAAAGATTCACTACATTCTTACTAATTCAAATGAGATAGGAGTTACCTTAAAGATCAGGGCTCTATAAAATTGTCAGTTGAGTATTTGGGAAATTTAATTTGAATGAAAGTATTAAAGAATGAAATCTAGACCACAGAATCCTATTATGAGTCTGTGATTTATTAAAGAGACTGGGGTAAGATTTCAAAATACTTTATTTTCCTTTTAAAAATAAATCTTTTTTTTAAATGGCCTAATGGTGGTTACTTTTCTGATATTTCCAGTTAGCATGTGTTTGCTGATATATATTAGAGAAGTCTGAGAATTATTCTGAAATTATAGGTGAACCAAGCACCTCAGAACATCCATCTATGTGACAAAACAGTGGATATTGTCAATATATCAAATTTTCCACTATCAAATTATTCTTATAAGTTTAATCAAAAGATATACTTGGACTTATTCTCAAAGTTATTCTATAATCAGTATCTGATAACAGTTTCTGAAGAAATATTTATCTCCTCCTATAAAATCCTTAACAGTTTTGAATTAAACTATCATTAAACTATAATAAATGCCTTCTTCTAATACTTCTGTAATTTCTTCTTTGGGTAGAAAATGAAGGTACCTTTACAAAGATGTCTATTTCCATATACTCTTCTAATTTTATATTTTTTAACAGGGCTGATTTTTGGTATGTCAATATTCTTTTTAATTTTTTTATTATACCAGTTTTACATTATTACAATGTGATTTAGTTGTCTTTTATGATTGTAAATAGCCAAGAAGCAATAATACTTTAGATATATTCTTTCAGTAGCCCTGACCATCTGAATGCATTTTGGCAATATCTTTGCCATATAATTCCTTCATCTTTTATTTCTATATTTACAGTCCCTCTTCCAAAATTACTTACCTCTTTCCCAGCCCCATATTTGCCTCAGCTCAAGAACACATGTAATATAAAACTAATATAAATTATATATTAATAATATGCTAGAAATCTGGATAGAGAGAAAGCATAATACTATTGCAAAATTCCTTATTGTTGTGCTCTATATAGTCATCATTTAAATTTTGGTTTCTAACCAGGCCTTCACTTCATTTTAAAAAATTTCCATTTTTACTTAAAGAAAACTAGAAGTATGCTGTCAACATTTTGATCATAGATAATATAGTTTTGACAATTTGAAATAATAATGTGTTTTTACATGTGTGTTTTATAGTGCAGATATCCACAAAGAGAATTTAACCTACGAAGGTATCTTTTCAGCAAAATTTTGAGCTGTAGCCCAAACTATATACAAAGTAGAAAACATAAAGAAAATATTTTTCTCCATCAATGTGCTCAAATATTTGAAGTTGTAATCAACAGCTTCAAAATGTCATCTCAACCTGTAGATGATCAAAAAGAATACTCACTCTAAACATTGCAGTCATACTTAACTAAAATAGAAAGATAAAGGTTGGACCAGTATTGCATTTATATACCTCTTTGGGGACAAATCTCATATTCATAGAGAATAAAAATATGCCATAATTCAGAATAAACTAGGCAGGTGAAAAAGTGATGCTCAAAATTAAATTATTTCATTTTTCTTGAGTAGACTATAAGTTCCTTGAGGGCATGAACAGTTTTTATTTTTGTCTTGGCATCCTCAGCACCTAGTTCAGTGCCTGGAACACAGTAGGCACTTAAAATGCTTGCTAAATTATTGAATTAACTTGAATTATATTATTTATTTTTATAGAGTTAACATTTAAAACATTGAAATTTAAAAATAAGTCTTTTTATCTTTTACAAAATCATCTACCTTTAAAAGAAATCTATACTTTATCCACATATAAAGATATAGAATAAAGCACTCTTTTCTTATAGTTTATAAACTAAAAAGGTAGAAGCTATTACATTAAAAAATTTGTATTGGCATTAAGCTAAAATTGTTAAATTTCAATGTTCATAGTAAGGAGAATTAATGGATGCCCCCTTTCTCTAGTAACACAAATGACAAAATTTGTATTACTATAAGTCAATAGTGTATCTTCATTTGGAAATGGATTTCATTCTTATTTCATAAAAATAAGCTCATCATTCTGACATTTAGCCTTATCAGAACTTAAATCCTCTAAAATGTAGTAAAAAAATCAGTATATATCTCTAAAGAATTGTGTGTGTTTTTTTAAAATCCACTATATGTGCCCGTATTTGAAGAAAATGTCATCCACATAACAGCTATTATATGAATGTATAAACTTCTTTTTAAAACCCTGTTAATACATGTAATTTACTAAACTTAAGAAGCAAGTTTTTTTTAGCCTTACCCAATAGGCCTTGAAACAATAATTTCAACTTGAGGTTCTGATTTTGATTCTAAAATAATGTTGTAAACTTCTTCATTTGTAGCTCCAGGCAGGGGTTTACCATTCCATTCTAGAACTTCATCCCCTTGAATTTAAAAAAAAGGGTATTTTTTTACCTTATGATTTTTCTTTTATTTTTTTCTTTTCTATCTTTTAAAATTTTTTAAACAAAGAATGCAAAACATATACAAATATATTTTAGTTATCTAAGCTCCACTAATAAAAAAACAAAGTCTCACACCAAGGAAACTTGTTAAACTGAATTTCCAAGCCTCTAAGAACTTTATTTATTTATTTATTTTGCAGTCTCCTGCAAGCAATATGATACATGATGTTCTTGATATATTTTAGATGAATCATCAATAATCAATACAACTGCCTTGTCCTATGGATGGAATTAACACATTCCAGTTGGAAAGGGTCCATTAGTCAGCAAACATCACAATCTCTGGGTGAGGGTACAATTACAACTAGACTTTTACACACAAATCCTAATATTCTGGGTTTTTCTGTCATTTTGTTTTGTTTTTGTTTTTTTCAACAGCACATAATATTGATGAATGCAAAATTTCTGGTCCTAAGATGCTATATAGTCTTCGCCAGATGCACAAAAGAATAAAGATGAGTGAAAAGATTTTAAGGCCACAAACAGTTTAACCTAGGTAGCTATGGCAAGATAACGAAGCAAGCGGATGTAAAACTGTTGCATGAGGGCTAACCCATTTCCAGATGTTAAAATACATAATTCTATATATGATATAATTTTGTTAGAATTAAATTACAAAAAGAAAATGTTTCATAAAAGGAATTTTGAAGTAAAATCAATATAAATCAACATAAACACTGGAAAATGTTTTTTATTAAGAATAAACTAAGGAGTTCTTAACATCAGAATACAATTTAAACATTTTAATTTAATATACTCTTGAGAGCTAATGAATTTTTCTCCTAAGTAAAAAGTATAAATAATCAGGAAGCACTTAAAAGTACATTTCTAGAGTCAACACAATTTTTCATTTGAAAAATATGGATAAATAAACATTTGAATTTTTTTTAGATTTAAATGAGTTCTTCCCCAATGTAATGTGGACAAAACTGACTTTTCTATAATTGATGGCAAATTGGGTTCACTAATGTATCATAGTCTTTTAAGCCTAAAAGAAATCAGAAGTTATTTAATTAAAAAAAACTTCTTATAAATTGTGAAATTCTCAAAGAAATTTGAAAAGCATTATGCTATTTCTGTTAAGTGAAACCATTTCTTTTTATCTTACATTAATGAAGAAATGGTAGCATTTGAATAAATCCATATAATAATTCCTTTTTAAATTTTATCTATTTTATTTAACATTGTCCCCCAATTACATTTAAAAACAAACAAAAAAAAAACCCTGATCATGATAATTCTTTTAAAAGGCTCTTTGAGAGAAAGCTGATATGGAAAAGTCTATCAGGGATTGATTAGTAATATAACAAAAATAATCCTCCTTTTTATAAAAGGCTCTTTGAAAATAACCTTTAAGAACCAAGGTCCCCTAGTAAATTTCATCACTCATTTGTACTGACTATTTGTAATTGGGAAATAAAAAGTAGTAAATGAAAAAATAGAAGCAATTAATGATCCTAGATTACTGTGAATAAAATAGATAAGGTAAAACACTACTTAGGCAAAACACTATTGGAATTATAAAATGGAAAGCATAATTCATTTTAAAAAGTATTGTATTTATGGGCATTTTACTACCACAATGAAAAGCATGACAGATTGGTTATCAGACTGACCTCACAGCCAAGAAGACCCGGGAGAAATCCTTTCTTTCAAACACCTACTTACTAAGTATTTGACTTTGGGTAAGTCATGAAACTTCCCAGTTGGGCACATCTCTTAGACTATACATTGTAGAAAACTTACAAACCTGCATTGTAGAGGGATTTTTTTCTTCCTTTGGAAGTTCTGTCTAACAATAAAATTGCAGGTAAATTCCCTATCCTCCTATCACATACCTCTGTTATAAAAAGAGGATTATAAAGTGTTTATTCATATTAGCAGTACATTGTAAAATTTTAGATTTTTTTCTGGCAAACTGTTGTCAAGTTATTAATAAAATCTGAAAACCACAGGGTAACTGATATTTAAAGAAAACCTGCAGGATTCCTCCGCAAAAGGGAAGGATCTTTCTCAATGCTGAGGAGAAATCACTGCTTGGTTTATCTCTTCTGAAAATTAAGATTTTTACCATTGGGTTTTCTTAGACAGGGCACAGCTGTATGTCAGGCTTTACCCATTTTGAGACTGGTATTCCATTCACTAAACTAGAACATGCTCAGCTTGTGGCCCACATATGGGTATTCAAAAATTGATTATCTTCCTTATGTTGCATGTTGCATTATAATTGGTCTCTGAAAAGAGTTGGCATGGAGTCCCAGCCTTTCTTCACAAACTAAACAGCAGATGGAGCAAAATCTCTCATTCTCAGCTTCTTCCCCTGTAATTACTATGCAACATTTATCCCACAAAAAAGTTTAGAATCACAGATCTGGAACTGGAAGGAACCACAGAAGCCATCTAGTCCAATTCTCCTCATTTACAAATGGGAAAACTGAGGCACAGGGAAGTTGAGTGATTTAATCTTTGGTTATGTTAGCAAACCATATTAGAAGAACTTTTAAAGACTACATTCTAAAATATTTTCTATGAGAACTCAATTGTGAATTTAGAACAAATCAATGTTCTTTTTTTTCTTCATGATGTGACTTATGTCTCTTAATTCTTCATCGTCTCCTTACTTTTCTCCCCATACTAAAAACTCCTCAAAGCTTTTAATGTAAGAGAATAAGAAGAAAAATAGCAAAGTAGTCAAAAATTATGTTTTTCTTGTATCAGCTAACAAAAAAAGGAAAGAAAAGGAAAATAACAATGTGTCAAAAGTAGAGGATTAAATATCTTTATATTTTAGTCAAAATAAATTGTGTTTGGATTTCCTATCTCATCTTACTCTGTCATATGTAAGATCAATGGAAGCAACATTAACCATGGCCATAAATTCTAGACATGTAAATTTACTGAAGCCACATAAACATCAAATTGGTTAAAATTTCCATGTTCTATTGTGAATATTCCAATACAAAGGATATAAAGTGGGAAACCCCAAAAGTTATATCAAGTGTTCTTTAAAAGGTATATTTACTACCAAATTCAGAGGTGTATTATTGTTACATATACAATTATTGTTTCATAACATAAACAACTCCTTGAAGTAGAAGAATTGGGGGCCACTGAGGGAAATTATTAAAAATTGAGTACATTTTCACATAAATTTAAATCTTAATTAAAGCATGCACTAATGTTATGAAGTTATCAAGACAATTCATTCCTTTCATATCATAGACTCTCCATGAGGAGAAAATTACTCTTTTCCACAAGATTGCCATTGGTCCATAAGAATGAGAGTATTACATACCCTAGAATTTATTTCTGTATCACTGCCACTAGCAAGTGCTGACATTCATAGATTGCCCCTTGACTCACTGAAAAGTTATTTATACTTAATTTTTCTTCTACATGATTTGTTCAGCATTCAAAGCATTAACAATTAATAATGAAGTAACAAAAGTAATGTTATATTATATATATGTATATTTTAAATATGTACAAAAACATTTTAAAAATATCTCTTTACCTGCTCTTAGATGTCCTACTACATCTGCTAGGCTACCCTTCTTTACTTTGGTGATGAAGGCACCAAGACGTCCTAAATCAGTCATTTTTCCTCCAACAACCTAGATAATCACAAATTTGTAAGGTTCCAATTCTAATACTGCAGCAACAGAGAACTATCAGTTAATCTATATTAATTTATAATTCACAGGAAATAATTTTTTATTATTTAGATGCTTCATGATATGAAATAAAATTCTGTTATCTGATTTTTAGCAAATTTTTAGAAAAATCAAAACAATTGCTTAAGTTAAAAACAATAACAAGAATTTAGCATTTTGTTTTCCCAATGAAAAAATCACCTAATGACAAACGATAGCCCTTTTTATTTGCTTCCTATAACTCTCTAAGCAAAGCAAGTAATTTGTACAATGAAAAAAAATCAATTCAGATCTTTTAAGTTGGTCAAATAGAAATTGCTTAATTTACTTATTTCTGGGTCTAGTTAATTTCTTTTCAATTTATCATTAGAATATCAATTACTAATTGGATATGCTGATTTTTGTTTCTTTTCTTTTTGATCCATAGCTTTGGATTCTGAAGTCTGGAGAATTAATAATGAAGAAAGTCCTTATACAAATTCTAATTGACAACTCTCATACAAATGCATAATTTTAGAGATTTGTCTGGGTTGGGAAGTGTGCACTGAGAGATTAAATATGTCTTTCCTAGGTCACTTAGCCAGTGGATATCCAAGGTAAACCTTGGATTCATCTTCCTGACAAAAAAGGTTTGCCCTCAATCTGCCTTCCTGCATTACTTAAAACTAGGTACTTGGTAAATGGAATTGAAACATTTGTTGAAAATTACCTAAGATAATAAAATGGGTTTGATTGGGTAATGGACTGAAGTCTGGGGTCTAATTTGTTCTGACACACACTAGCTGTGTGTGTGACTATGGGCAAGGCATTTAATCTCTCAATTCCTTGGGCAACCCTTTAAAACTATAAATGTAACTTTCTTGTCTTCATATAAATAATATGTGTTAGAAACAGAATTCAAAATCACATATTCAATATTCTATGGATATTTTTTCTATCCACTAAACCTGCTATTTAATAATTCTTATAATTACCTGAACCATTAACTAAAAGTAAGTCTTGCTTTAACGTTATAGTGGTACTCCCCTTAACCTCATTTCACAACCCTTTACTTCCTTAGGACTTCCAGATACTTTTCTCCCTTTTTGTGGAATAAATCCAAGATTCTCTGATTGTCTCTGTCTTTTTCTCTGTCACTCTCCCTCTCTCTATTCCCTAAATGCATACTCATTATTACCCAAGAAGGAAATTTTGGTTATCTAGAATATCTGGAGACTGTAACTCAACCAACCTTTCTCTCTATGACAGACCTCATCTCTGTTCTGACTACAACCAGAGAAAGAATACTGATACCCTGAAGGCAAAGTCCAGGTGGAATTTTTAATTGATTTTTTCTTATATAATCTTCAGCATCATTTCTTTCCCATAATCATCCTTCTACTATCATGGAGTTTTGTGCCTAGTAGAAATCTCTTTCTCCCTAGGTCTTTCTCTGCACTTTCTCTTCCTTCCTCTTTAATCTTAAGATAAGAATGGATAGCCAGTCTGATCATTATATACCTCATTCTAACTTATCAATGTTTCTTTATAATACTACCAAGTTCTTGATATCAAATATTGTATCACCACATGGACAATACAGTTCTTTAAATTTCATATTTTTTCCCAAATGTGGAAATTTAATGTTCCAATTTTGGGAACAACAAAGGAAATCTCCAAGATTCACACAGAAAATCTATTTTCTAGGGAAGTGACCCACTAAAGTCTCAATCTTTCAGGAAATGCTAATTATGTAATTCTCCCAATCAATATTATATTGGCTAGTGGTCAGTATAATATAATAAACAATTTACTGGTCTTCATGTGGGGGGAATGACAAACCACATAATTTCAAGAATATTGACTCGTAAGACATGTCAATGGTTATCTGCATGAAGATAAACTTTTACAATTGCATTTGATGAGCTACACATATATAGTTTACTCTAAAGATATTGATCATTTCCTACTACCATAATCTTAGCCATCCTACAGATGAAATTATTGAAAATTATTCTTCATATTTTCTTCCTCAACCAGTATAACTTTATGCTTTTCCCCCAGTTATGAGAGAATAGCTACTAGTTGAAAGGTAAACAGTAATTTACTAAGTAATGTTTTCATGTTACTTGGAAAAATTTAATAAAACAGGAAATTGTACAATATTCTCTTTATCTAACATTACATTATTAACTTTTTCCTGCTAAGATATGTTTGCTTTAAAACATCCTTTAATTCCTTCATTTTGTTGCATTTTTAATGCATTCATATACCAAAATGAAATACATTTTAAGTTTCTTGGACATTTTGATATATGAAATAGACATATCGTTTCATCATAGAAAATAAAATTTGAGAAGGAAAGCGAAAATAAGGAACTTTAAAAATTTTTGTTTGTAAGAAATATTGGATACCTTAATTTATAACATATCTCAGAAGTTGCTTTTAAAATGCATTTATAAGATACTTACTTTTAATCCTAGTAATGCACCCGATTCTTTGGGCATGGTTGTTCTCTTGTTAAGAATAACACGTCCAATTAATCGGTCACCCTCTTTAGATGGTTGCCACGTTACAGGATGCTATTAAAAGTGGGAATAAAAGAAAAAGTGGATATATTGATGGATTTTTCACACATGAATAAAATTAATATGATACATAGCACAATATAATTGTGACCACCTCAGTTAATTCTTTGTATTATTAGAACTTGTTTCTTAGGTTTATTAAAATTTGATTACATATTGTTTGTACTAGACATTTATCAGACTCAATTTAATTAATGACATCATTAACAGAATGACACATTTGAAATGAAATTACTCTAAATATTTAAAATTAATTTTCTTTTCCAAGAAACATGTTGATTTTTTAACAATATTTTGGTTTATAGAGTTCATGCAACTAATGGATTAAATAACTGGAGCTAACTATTTAAGGGCCATCTTTTACTTTCAAATTTTGAAATCTAGTGTTAGTAATAATGGTGTTGTTCAAAGCCACATACTTAAATCTCTTTATTAAAACAATATAAAATTTCCTAACATATTAAAAATTTTATGATGAAGCAGAACAATAGCAGTATCTATATTAATAAGACCAAGGTTAATGATTAGCCAGAAGTTTAATTGATGCCCGAAAGGTTGATTTTACTCTGTTGCTTACCGAACTTATAGGAGATGTTTCCCTACTGGGCCACGTGGTAGGATCCAGCCAGTAATAATCCAAGTCACCTAAAGAACATAAACAGAAAGACATGGTTACTTTCTCAAAGTGGAAAAAGCACCAATATGTGTTGTTTTCTCAAGGTTTATTATTGTAATTTCCTTAATTTTGTCCTCTGCCTTAAACTATAAAACTATAGTTATCTGGGACTATTGAGGTTTAGAAGATATATTGTATAAAGCAATATAGAAATTAGAGAAAAATAAATTGACAGAGACTGTTACTAAGAATGGATTCAGCAATTGGAGTTTGGTTTCACTCTTGTGGAATTGCCTCTATTCTATTAATTGAAATTATTGGAATAAATATTGAAAGTGAGACTCCCTCTCTGATAATTTTATCATTTATACCATCACTATCATTTTTTTAAAGTTGTCCTGTCATTTCCAAATGCAATAGTTTCATATCATACTTATTTCTAGGAAATAGTATTGATCCACCAATAAAAATAAAATGAAAATGATTTTTAAAAATACTCATGCGAATATTGTCCTAGGATCTATTGAGATCTTTTGAGATTCCCCATAAAGGGAATGAAGAACTCAGATATTTCATCACTAATAGACCAATATTGAAAGAATATATGTGCAGGGCCTTAGTGTTTTTTGTTTGTTTATTTGCTTTTCTTAGAGGAAAAAAGGAAGTTAGGATGAAATGAACAAAAGAAAAAAAACTTGATAGGATAAAGATAATTTTAAATATAAAATTATTGACCCAATTTAGAAGAGAATAAAATGTAGGGACCTTTTTCAATATCTCAAATAGGTATATAAAAGCTATTTGTAAAGAATAGATCTCCTACAGAAAGAAAAGCAGAAAAGAGCACATTGAATAATGTTGCTGGATATTGTGTTTTAGGAAAAGGAAACAAATCCACTAAGTATCAGATTAGTTCAATGAAGAGAATAAAGATTCATGCTGAAGCCTGTTGACATTCTTGACTAAATATTGGAAAGTATGTAAATTAGATGCCTTCATAAATCATGAAAAAGGAATTTTTGGAAGAATGATATTAAAGATAAGAAATTATTTAAGAAGAAAAAAATGCATCAGCCTATCAAAAATATGCCTATTAAGAATATCTAGCATATGGAATTCCTATTTGAATTGATAAACCCACAATTTTTTTTACTTTAATGTACATGATATTTTTAGAAGGCAAAAAAGAATTTTGCATGTTGCATAATAATTCGAATAAATATTCATCGGTGTTGTGTGGTATTATATCTCAACACCATAAATAGCTAACTACCAGGAACTAAATTGATATACAAAATATTCTGTGAGATCATTATGTATTCAACTCATTCTTTCTCCCATATATCTAGTATGCATAAAAATTCAAACCCTATACTATATTTGTTCCCAAGAACTGCAATTACAATTCTTTCCTTTAACATCACAGGGAGAATGAATATTATTTATAAGGAAGGTGTGACCTGGAGGATAATTAAGTGTTTTTAATTAATTTTTTAAAAATCATTTTTTTTCTAATTTAAAAATGCTAAATGTCCCCTTATCTTCAATATTAGGAGACCACCATTTAATAGTGCCATAGCTCTTATAAAGACTAACAATTTTAGACATTTATCCAAAAACAAAAGAATATCATAACTATATTCATAATTTTATATAAAATTGTGTATATTGTATACATACACCATACAATCCATTAAAATTTGATTTTTCTTTATTTTCTTTCACACAATGTAATTACATTTTCTTATTCGTGAACATAAATAAACAGGAAAACTATACCTAGATAGTTAGATAGTTAGATAGCTATAGATATAGATATAGAAGTAGATGTAGATATAGATATATTGGCATAAACCTCATGATAGAAATACTTTGAAAGGACTCACTCATAGATTTTGAGCCAAAAAGGATCTTAATCATCACCGAATCCAAGTTCCTTTCTTTATAGATGAAGAAATGAGGCCCAGAGAGCTTAAGCGAATTGCTCAATGTCCCACAAATCGTAAATAACCAAGCAGGCATTCAAATACATGTCCTCTGATTCCAGAATCAGTGCTCTTTATATTAGTATTACTAATGATAATTGCTAACTTTTTATAGCACCTATTATGTTCCTAGCACTGTACTAAATGCTTTAGGAATATTATTTTATTTGACCCTCACAATAGCCTTGGGATGAGGGTACTATTACTATTCTGCTTTTATAGATGAGGAAACTGAAGTGGATAGAGACGAAGTGGTTTACCTAGAGTAACAGAGCTAGCAAGTAGCTGTGGTTTGATTTGAACTCAGGACTTCCTGACTCCAGACCTAGTGCTTGATCTATTATATCAACAGCTGCCTACCAAGTTTTGTTTATTTTGTCTATCCTCACCAGGCAAGGCAACCTCTAAAATGTCTAAAGAAAATAAGCACTGATACCATTTATTATAGAACACAAAAGAAAAAAAAATACAGGATTTCTCAATAACTTTTAATATTTGCTCTCTGGGTAAAACTCCTTTAGATCATACCTGAAATCATGCTACAGCTCAAATCGACTCTCTTAATGATGAGTATTATGATAGGTAGGTGGTGCAGTGAACAGAGCAATGAACTTGGCATCAGGAAGACTCATCTTCCTAAGCTAAAATATGGCCACAGACACTGAATTACTGTGCGACCCTGTCCCTTCCTCCTGTTTGTCTCAGCTCCTCATTTGAAAAAGTTATAAAAGGAAATTGGAAAAACACTCTTGTATCTGCTTAGAAAACCCCAAAATAGGGTCACAAAAAGTCAGACATGACTGAAATAACTCAAGAATAACAACCATGAGTATGGCGCCTAATTATACATTTGTAAATATTTGTATCTTCATAGTGTAAATTAATTCTGTGCTGAACCTAAAAAAAACCCATAGGGAATAAGAATTGATATAGGACCTACTATTTGCCAGGTACTGGGCAAGTGCCTTTACATTTTTCGTATTCAATCTCTCCCGTCTTCTTATACCTTTCTCCCCTTTACAATCTAACTCTTGACTCTAAAATCCATTGACAATGGCCTCCTTGCTTCTCTTCCCATGGGAAAATGCCTCACTTCTTCATCACCTGTGTCACATGCCAAACATTCCCTCCTTCCTAATCTCCATCCCCTGGTTTTCCTAGCTTTCTTCAAGTCCCAAATAAAATCACATTATTTACAAGAAGGCTTTCCTGATCCTCCCTAAACTGCTGACTTCAGCCTAAGATTTTATCTCCATCTTATCCTTATCTACCTTAATTTTATGTAGCTGATTTCATGTTACATTTCCTAGAATGTGAGCTCCTTTAAAACAGAGGATTTTCCCTTTCTTTGTATTGCCATTGCTTAGCACAGCACCTGGAACATAGTATGTACTTAATAAATGTTATTGACTTGAACTTGACTCTTCTCATTAATCATATTTATGATCATATCTTCCATTTTGACAGTTGTTATATATTTCTACAAACTAAATAGTTTTAATAGTCATTTAGTATGGTTTTAGGGCTCAGTGGATAGAGTGCTTAGCTTCTATCCTGAGGAAACATGAGTTCAAAGGTGACCTTGAACACTTATTGGCATTGTGACTCTAGGCAAGTCATTTAACTTCTTTCTGTTTGTGTTATCACTCCAGCATCTTTGACAAGAAAACCCATGGAAAGTATGGGATCATAAAAAAATCAGGCAGAGCTGAACAACAAATAGCTTTAAATGGATAAACTTATACTTTTGTAGGTAGCCACTAAAAATAATACTCCTCAAAATACACATTCAATATTACCATACGAAATATGTATGGTATTATACATACAAATAGGAACTCCCAAAAGAGTTACTATAGTGTAATCCCTTGCATATTCTATTCAGAATTTCTCATAGCAATTTCTGATGGATATTCCAATATCATCTATTAAATCATGAAACTTCCTTAATAAGTTTATATAAAGAAGTGATTCGACCTTAGATATTGAATCTAAATAACTTATTTTTTTGTTTAAATTACTGTAAATTTAAAGGAGTTATTGACTTTCTATGTATACACATTTGTCATCATAATACATCTCCCTATGATTAATGATAAAAGGAAAAATGCATTTATACATTCAATACAATTTTTTTCCTACAAGATTTAAATTTCTGTACCTCTAACGTATTTCCATTATCATATTTATAATGAGTAATTAATACTACTAAACTCAAAGTGGCATAATACATAAAATGATAAATGCATGGTGTATTTTTATAAAATTTACATGAAAATATGCTGTCTGGTATTGAATAAAATTATGTAAGAACAAATTTATAATGTCCATTAATATGAAATATGGGAGAAAATGAGTCCAATAGCTTCAACTTCTTGACAAATGAATATAATGCAAAGCCTTTGATACAACATTCAATAAAATATTATATTAGAGGATATTGTTTATAGTGAGTATTCAAGAAGCAGAAATGTCATTTAATGAATTATAAGCAGTATAGTTGACTTCTGATAATAACTTTCAATGTTAGTTCCCCTAAATTTGAATCCTTTGCCATTTTTCTATCACTTTGCCAAACACCAACCCTGAATCAGTATTAAAATCTATCTCTTTACCAACTCAAAAAAGGCATATATGAAAAGAGTACACTAATAAATGCATGTTACCTAATCATAACTAGGCCTTCACCACTAGAGACAATACTTTATTCATTTTGATTTACTTTATCATATTCTTCACAATAATCATTCCCATCTTTTTCCAGATTCCTGTACTACTTCTTGCCATGGTCTTCATCTTCTTTAGATGACCTCTTCCTAATTTACTAACAAAATAGAGGTTATATATGATGAATTCTATAGTCTTCTTTATTCAGCTTCTCAAAATCAATCCTTATTCTCTCTCTTTTGCTTACATCTCTGGTGAAAAGGTAGCCTTGTCCTAGTTAGGTCAGATTTTCTTGATTTTTCAATATTTAAATGTTTCCCATGAATTTTTGTTATTGTTTATTTTATTTGTTAGTTCCTTTAATGAAGAGAATTCTCTATATTTTTGCAAACAATTATTGTTTAACAAGCATTTATTAAGCACCTATTATGCACTAGACAGTGCTATGTGATACAATGCAAAGAATGAAACAATCCTCACAAACTGTACATTTAAAAGTAGAAAACAAGTACATATATACATTTTAGTAGTATAAATATAAAATGAATAAATACAAATATATACAAAGGAGTTAAATGCAAGGTGGTGTTAGTAAGATGGCAGTTGGGAACAGGAAAAGTGTCATGCAGAAGATAGAATTTGGAATGCATCATGAAAGAAAAAGAGAGACATTGAGGCAGGCATAAGGAGGGAGTTCATTTCAGACCTGGTATTGTCAACACAAAGACATTTAAGTGGGAGATGAACTTCTGCATACAAAATGTAAAAAGTGGAGCAATGAATAATGAGGCTTGAGAGATAGGATTTGTCTTAAAGAGAATTCATAGTTGATTCTAATGGCAATGGAAAAGCAGTAGTTAATTAAATAGGGGAATCAAATGGTCTGAATTTTGTGATAAGAAGCTCACACTTTTATCTCTAGTCAGATAGAGGTTTTCTTTTATTTGAACATAAAGAGTTTCTCCTCCTTTGGCTACAAATTACATAATCAATCTGATTTCTATATTGACCATCTCATGATGTCCATGTGTAGAATTGCCTTTTGGATTTTTGACAATGTTTGCTATGACTAGTTAGTTATCTTGACAAAATTCTATTAAGTCTCTAATTTAGTTTAATTTTGTATCAAAGGCCAAATGTCTGTTATTCACAATTAACTTTTGATTTCCAAGTTTAGTATTACAATCTCCTAAAATGAATGTGATACTTTAAAAATTATTTTATTTTAGTGTTATATCTAGAAGATGTAGCTCTTTATAGAACGATCAACTTCAGTGGTTGAAGCATGTGATGCTCGAATGATTTGCCTTGGATTTGAACAGATATCAGGGGATCATTTTCGAGATTATACCCCAGTACTGTTTTTTTTTTATTCTCTGACTATGAGGACTACTTCATTTCTTGTGAGGGGTTCTACATGTCTGTGCCAATCATTTGGAGTAAACTCACACATTCCCTTTCATTTAAGTTCACTGACACCCAAGGTGTTGATATTTAACATTTCTCTCTCCTGTTTGATCATATCCAGCTTATCTTTATTTATAAATCTTGTATTCCAGGTTACTATGTAATATTGATCTTTTCAGTATAGGACTTTCCTTATGTCACAAACATTCCTGCAGCTCAACTTCCTTTCAAGTTTGATTCAGCTACTTCATTATTAGAGTTATTGGTATTTATTCCTACTCTTCTCCAGTAGCACATTGTATACTTTCCTACCTAAGAGGCTCACGTTCCAAGGTCATTTCTTTTGTCATTTTAGTACTGTTCATTGAATTTTCCTGGCAAATATACTAGAATAATTTGTTATTTACTTCTCCACTTACCTTTTATCAGAACTCTCTACCATGACCTGTCCATCTTGAGTAATTCAGAATGGCATAGCTCATAGTCATGACAAGGCAGTGATCCATCACCTTGCTGACAAATGTCCATATGGTCAAAACTATGGTTTTTCCCATAGTATTGTATGGCTGTAAGAGTTGGACTATAAAGAAAGCTGAGTACCATAAAATCAACACTTTTGAATTGCGCTGGAGAAGGCTTTTGAGAGTTCTTTGGACAGCAAGGAGGTCAAATCCATTAATACTTAAAGGAATTAATTTAGGCCGTTCATTAGAAGGTCAAATACTGAAGCCGAAGCTGAAATGTTTTGGCCATGTAATGAGAAACTAGGGCTCACTGGGAAACACCCTCATGTTGGCAAAGTTTGAAAGAAAAAGAAAAAGGGGAAAATAGAGGATGAGATAGATAGATAGTATCATGGAAGCAGTGAATATGAACCTGGACAGATTTTGAGAGACAGTGGAAGTTAGAAGGACCTCTGGTGCTTGGGGTCACAGAGAGCTGGACACAGCTGAATGACTTCACAACAAAGTCATGTGGTCAGTTTTCTACTTAGTGAATGAGACAGGTGAAGTTTATGAGGCTAGGCCTAAGTCACGTGATGATTATTCCCAGAGGTCTTTAGAGCTAGAAATCAGGCTTTGGACCCCAGGTTGCAGGAAGTCACATGATCTCTGGGCCTAGAGGTCTCTAAAGGCCTAAACCCAGGTCAGTAACAGAAAGTGACAGGAAGTGATGTAATCCACAGAAAGCAGACGACATTGGTGATCATTGGTCAAGGAAGGTTACTTCCTTTTAGTCTATCCAATTAAAGGCTTGGGTCTTTGGCTATTTAAACCCTGACAAGCTTTCGGCTTGACAGGTCGAGGAGCACATGGGGGAAGCTGGGATGGCTCCTGGGTGGGCTGGGCCTCTCCCTGCAGGGACTAAATAAGTTCTTTCTCTTTTTACCTGAAGATGTCTCTGATTATTTCATTTGGTAAAGGGGGTCTAGCACCCGCCCCACACATTAGGGAACATTTCTTTGGAAGAATGTATAGAATGGTTTGGAGTGGAAGAGAGAAGGCATAGAAATCAAGGATCTTTTTCTATAATCCAGACAAGAGGTAATAAGGGTCTAAAATAGAGAGACAGTCCTCTGAAGAGAGGAGAGGAGAGAACAGGCATTTATTAACCATCTACGATGTACCAGGGACTGTGCTAAGCACTTTACAATGATCAGTCGTGGGAAATGTAGTCAAGGTAGAAATGAAAGATTTGGTAGCTGATTTGATACACAGAGTAGGGGGGAGTGAAAAATCAAGGATAATACTAGGTTAAAAATCAGGAACCTGAGAAAGGTGGTATTGCCTTTGACTGACAGAAATAAGGGAGTTTGCAAGAGGGAAGAATTTTTGAGGAAAGATAATGAATTCTCTCTTGGACATATTCAACTTGAGATGTCTCCAGAAAGTCCATTTTGACATATCAAAGAGGTAAATGGTATTCCGGGTCTAAATTTCTACAGAGAGAATGAGGCTAGATACATAGTCTGTGAGTCATCTATATAAAAATAACAACTAAACAAAAGGAAGATAATGAGATTATGAATGATGAGTCAATCTAGTTCAAAAGCTTCTTCTATTAATTTTTTTTATATTTTTCTCTTATACTGAATTATTCTTTTAACCATTGGGTCCTTTCCTGCTGCCCATAAACATAACCAGGTTCCCCCATACCACCCTTAAAAATTCCATATTTCAATATGCTATTATCTTAAAATGTTATCCTATGTCTTGTCTCTTTTTCATAAACTCCTAGAAAGGATCATTTAAAATCAATGTTTATTTTTTTTAATTCTCATTCCATAACCCCTTGCCATTTATCTTCTCATTCTACTATTCAACTGAAACTGTTCCAAGGTTACAAAAAAAATCACAGTTGCTAAATTAATAACTTTTTAAAAATAAATTAACATTTTATCTAACCTCTTTTAAGTTCATCACCTTTTAAACTACTATATATACCCTCCACCTGTTGAGTCCTATCACTCAATTCTATTTTTATTGTATCTGATCATTTCTTCTCTTCTCTTTGGATGGACAATATGTTCCCCTTCTTTGTATCCCTAACAATTATCACAGTGATGGGCACACAGTAACTTTCTAATAAAAGCTTGCTTACTGACTTATCTAAATTAATTTTGGCTATCCTGCAAAGCAATACCCAAGGACCCCTTCTATTTTTTTCTTGGGAATCTAACTATCTCTCTACTGTTGAATTATTATTTCTATGCATGTTTCTATATATGTCAATCTAATATCTCCCCTGAACTCCAGATCTATGCTTATTACAAATTGATATGTCTACCAGGCAGAATATATACTATTTTGTCTAAAATCTCTAATTCTATTCTCAGAAAGTTATCACTGTTTTTTCAGCCATCTAGTTTTGCAACCTCAACATCATTTCTGACTGTTCTCCCTCTTTCCTTTATACAAAAGCCACTAAGTTTTAGTAATTATATCTCCACAACTTTACTTATCTCCATTCAAATGCATTCATGTATATCAATCCGTCAATGATCATTTGTTAAGGATTTAGTATATATCAGATATTGTGCTAAGTACTCAAGATATGATGAAAGGCAAAAAATAGCCCTGTCCTAAAAAAATGTACATTCTAATGAGGAAAAAAAATTATTGGCAATCATAATAATACACACGTGTATATGTGTGTGTATGAGAGAGAGAAAG
This sequence comes from Myrmecobius fasciatus, assembly GCA_023553655.1. Lineage (NCBI taxonomy): Eukaryota > Metazoa > Chordata > Mammalia > Dasyuromorphia > Myrmecobiidae > Myrmecobius > Myrmecobius fasciatus. Next base: position 32,623 of record JAJPUD010001339.1, read on the forward strand.
AGAAAGAGAGAAAGAGCTGTATATCTGGCACTAGTCTCTGACATACAGTCGCATATTGCCAGCTGCCTTTTAGACCTATGGAACTGGATATCCTGTCCACATCTGAAACTCAGCATGATGAAAACAGAACTAATTGTCTTCTCCCCAACCTATACCTCTCAATTCTTCTGAACTTCCCTGGTTATTGTTTAGGGAACCACCAGCTTTCTGGTAATACTGGCCTGAAACCACGGTGTAATCCTTCACTTTTCACTCTTTATTGCCCTACATAGCCAATTTATTGTGAGTGTTGTAATTCTCACTTTTGCTAAAGAGCAGGTAGAAGGTAATCTGAGAAAGGAAAAGATTAGCAACTACTAGAACCCCCCAAAGCCTTCTTTAAAAAGCAGGATTTGGACTGAGGCTTAAGGGAGGCTAGAGTAATTAAAAGTTGGAAGTGAGAAAGCAGAAAATTTCATTATGAGGGACAATAAAAAAAAAGGTATAGAAATGACACAGAGCATCGTGGACTTGAATAGACTGATGTCTGAATTATAGAGTAAATTTAAATGAATAAAATATAAAAATACAGGAAGGATAGGAAAGATCCTTGTAAATAATGTCAAATGTCAAAGAGAATATTATATTTGTTTTTTTTGCAAGTAATTTGGAGCAGTTAAAGCTCAATTAAGGATGGTGGGTGGGTGGAGTAACATGGTCAGAATATACTTCATAAAAAATAACCTTGGAAGATGAATAAAGGATGATTGAAGTTAGTTCTTGCCAGAGAGACTAGCAAAAAAATAATTCTGATGAGTGGTGGTGGTAATGGGAAATAAATGGAAAATACTATAAAATTCTCAGAAAGTTATCACATACATTTTTATGTATTAAGAGTGAGGAATCATGCATGATAACAAGATCAAAGGTCAAGAAAGACACTTATATCATCCATATAGATCTGAGAATCATCTAATTAAACCTATAGAAGTGGACAAGATTAGCAAGCTAGATAATGTAGAACAAAAATTAAAATAAGGTCTAGGGCAATAGCCTTTGGAGGAAATGAAAATAACTGGACATAACCTAGATGAAGAATCGCTAAAGGAAACTGAAGAGTACTCATATGAAGAAGCCCTTATAGAAATAGGAAGAGAATCAGGTGAGAACACTCTTAATAAGAATCTAGAAAGGAGACAGCCAAGGAGAAAGTGTTCAACTACATCAAATGATGAGGATTGAAAAAAGACCATTAGATTTAGCAATTAAATGTTTGGAACTTTGGAAAGAACAATTTAGTTAAGGAATGAATGAGTTCAGAAGTTAGAGAAGAAAGCATTTAGCAGAGTGAGAGGAGAGGAAGTAAAGGCTCTCAATGAAGAAGATTGGAAATTTGCTAAGAATAGGAAATGAGATATGGGGATAGTAGACTCCAATGAGTGTATTTTAAGGAGAAGAGATACAAAGGAATGTTTTAGGTTTCAAGGAAGGATTCAGTAGATAAGGAGAGACTGGTGGATCATACTGCTAAAAGAGATGAGAGGAGGATGCTTGTAGGGGGCTTGGTTTTGGCAAGGAAAAGGACCATCTAAGACAAGAGTGAAAGGAGAGATAATGGGAAAAAAATATCAGAAATGTTGTGAGATGAGGAGAGGAGAAAGAAACATTTGTGAATGGTACTTTTTTCCTGTGAAATACAAGGTCCAAAGCTAAATGTGTGGGAAAGAGGTTCTTTGGGAGGCTTAAAGAGAGGCCAGAAGATTTGGAAGAGTTAACTTGGAGAATGGATGTGGAAATATGGGAAGAATAAAAAGTTCATCTTAATTCAGTAAGGGTCCAGTTGAAATTAGAAAAGAAATTTTTAGTTGACCTTATCAGCTCAGTTTTGGCTTTTTCTTTCCCAACTTAATTCAGTATCACATAAATAGGAGGAAAGGCAACAGAGAGTCATGATGATCTAAGATGCAGATTTGGCAATTCATGATATATGATAAGACCAGGAAGCAAGGAATGTAAGAGCAGAAAATAATATAAAATAAATTAATACAAGGAGTTCACATAAATGCCTAGAAAGTAATAGATAAATAAAACATAAAAGCTTTCATCACATCTTGATTGGATTACGGCAAAAGCCTTCTAATTGGTCTTCCTGCTTCCTAAAACCTGTTAAAAACCTTAGCTTTAAAAGGTCAAGGTCTCCCATTTCATCCAGGGCCTTCTCCAGTACTCCTGATCTATATTTAGCCACTAGACCCAAATGGCTCTGGAGGAGAAAGTGAGGCAGGTGACCTTGCACAGACCTCTTTTACTTAAATCCAATTTATTTTCATGTCATGACATAACTCCCTGATGTCATGGTCTTCTTCAAGAACAAAGGACAAACAGCAACAACCCTCTCCAATACTTTTTCCAAAATGATATTCCTCAAACATACATCCAATCAAAATACTTTTCAATCAATAAACATTTTTGAAGCACCTATATACCCAGCATTGTACTAATCACTGGGGATACACAAAGACACAAAAGACAGAACCTGCTTTGAAGACTTTTACAATCTAATGGAAAGTTATAATATAATAGGGAGAAAGGATAGCTAGGAGACACAATGAATAGAGTGCCTAGCCTGGAGTTAGGAAGACTTGTCTTCCTGAGTTGAAATCTGACTTCAGACACTAGTTGTGTAACCTTGGGCAAGTCACTTAACCCTAAATGCCTCATTTTCCACAATTGTAAAATAAGTTGAAGAAGGAAATGACAAACCATTCTAATATCTCTGACAAGAAAATCCCAAATTGGGTCCTTGAGGGCAAAGGACTACTTCTTTTAAACTTTTTGTTTCCAAAACCAGCATAAGGCATGCTCATAGTTAGCAGTTAATGAATGCTTGCTAAAATGAATTGAATCAGGCAAATATTCTTAAAGGGGATTTAGTTTTTCCCAACAGAACTTTAATATATCCAGTTTGGATTTAGTTATTTATGCATGATATAAAAATGATTTATATGATTTAAAAATTGATAGCTCCTTATATTTGCCCCCGAAGAAAACATATCCCATAAGGAGACTGCCACCCTCAAATAAGCAAAAATACCAACATAATAATAATTACCAATAAAATAACTAAGAATAATAATAATTAAAATTGGCAATGCAAAAATTTATGAATACCAAAAATTGTATTAAAGAAAATTAATTCTTCTGGAAGTTTCACATGTCAAATGTAGATTTAGCTAATATCTATCTAATGAGTAGAACCAATTGTAATATATGTTTAAGATAGAAGTATTGAAAAAATACCCACCAAACATAGGGCAGTTATGGAAATGCTAAAGTTTCTTATCATTAAAAGAAGAGGTTCTATTATTTGAGTAATTAATGAATCAATAAACATTTATTAAGTGCCAATTATGCATCAGATACCAAGCTAGGTACTGGAGATAGAAATATAAAACAAACAGTTCCTGCTCTCTGGGAGCTTCCCTTCTAAATCTATGGGATAGATTCTATTGTCAAATTCAAAACAAAAGGGATATCATAAAGGATTTAATAAAGTTTATCTGTTTACATTCCTACATGGGAGGATGATACTTATAACTCATTAGAACTTTTTCATTATTATAGCAGTTAGAAAGAGGATATATAGACAGAGGGAAAAGGTACAAGTTGAATATGAAGTCATAATATCTTAAAAAAAAACAAAATTAAGGGGTGAAAGAGGAATGTAATGGAAGAAAGGGAAAGAGAGAAATGGAATAGTATAAATTATCTCCTATAAAAAAGGCAACAAAAAACTTTTACAGTTGAGGGGAAGGGGGGAGGGAAGAGGTAGTGAGTGATCCTTTCATCAGAATTGACTTAAAGAATAAATAGCATTCACACTCAATATGAAAATAGAAATCTATTGTACCCTGCAGGAAAGGACATACGAGAAGGGGGGGAGATAAAAGAATAGAAGGCACATTGGGAGAAAGAGTGATCAGTAGCAAAAAATTTTTTAGAAGAGACAGGATGAAAGAAGAGAAATAATAGAATAAATAGGGGGAAATACAATTAGCAATAGCCATTATGAAAAGAATTTTGAAACAAGTTTCTCTGATAAGGCCTCATTTCCCAAACACATGGGAACCAAATCAAATTTATAAAAGGTAAGAGCCATGCCCCAATTAATAAATGATCAAAAGATATGAACTATGCTCCCAAATTATAAAATCATGCATATCCTTTAATCTAACAATACTACTACTAGACATGAATCCCAAAAGAGATTTTTATAAAAGGAAAAGGACTTATATGTATATATATATTTATAGCAACTCTCTTCTTAGGGCAATAAATTGGAAAGTAAGGGGATACCCATCAATTGGGGAATGGCTGAATAAATTGTACGTGATTATGATGGAATATTATTATTCTATGATAAATAATGAATAGTATTATTTCAGGAAAGTCCTCCATGAACTCAAGCAAAATGAAATTTACTGTGTACAAAGTAACAGCAATGTCCTGGGATGTTCAGATGTTAATAATTTTGCTGTTCTCCATAATACAATGATCCATGACTACTCTAAAGGACTTATTGTGAAAAAAAGCAATCCATACCCAGAGAAAGAAATAAATATAAAATATTGTTTTAAAGGTAACTGGGGAAAAGTAAAAATATTAAATAAATAAATTTTGCAAAATATAGTGAATCACAGGTAGGACTTCCTTTTTCTAAGTTTAATGGTAAGTGAAGATACATAGAGTTTAAACTATTTCTAAACTAGCCCACCCAGAATTCTAAACAGTAATTAATAATAACTTGAAAATTATCTTCTATGTCTCTGGAAAGTTAACTTTCCTCTCTCTATATAAAATAGAGGACATTCCATGCAAAAAAGTAAAATAAATAGAAGTGACTGTCAGCAATGTCCCTTCTTAGATGTCAGGAACTGATTAACTCATTTGTAGGTTAACGATTTTTTAAAAAATTCTCCCTTTTTGACTATTTCTCTCATCATTAAAATCTCCACCTGAGGGTGATTAGATAAGACAAAGCTGTATCCGGGCTAAAGTGTCATTGAATAGTAACAATAGTTTTATGAGAAGGCTAATTGCAGATATACTAAACTAATTCCTGTCCTGACCACACATATAAACACTCAAATACACACATTTGGGCAGTAAAGCAGCTATGATAAAGTGCTGAGCCAGGAGTCAGGAAGACCTGAGTTCAAATCTAGCCTCAGATAGTCTTACTAGCCATGTGACCATGGTCAAATCATTTAACTCTGCTTGCCTCCATTTCATTATCTGTAAAATGAACTGGAGAAGGAAATGGCAATATACTCCATCTGCCAGAAAAACCCCATACAGGCTGTCACAAAGAGTCAGATGTGACTAAATAATAACAAAAACAATCAATACCAATCTGTGGCTTTTTGGAAGAGTCTCCTTATAATTCTAAGTGCAATTATGATGTATGCTCTGATCTTGATATTAATCCCATAAAACATTTATACTGTGTCTATACATTTTAGAAATATAAATACAAATTGGAAAGTTATATGATATTAAATTAATCATCAAATAGTCTTGGAAGATAACTGAAAATTGAAAACTGTGACAGTATTATGCACTATGAAATTATGGTAAATAACCAATAGAGAAAACAAATTTCCTTTATGATATTAGTCTAAATGAAAAGGTTCTTCAATTAATAAAAAGTAACTAACAATTAATAAAATGGAGCTATATCTGAATGTGGAAGGTAATATAAAGTTGTAGGTATGGAGTTATATTTGTGTGCTGAAGATTACAAACACTTATAAACTCCATTTCAATTTATTTAAAATAATAAAAGGAAAAAAATAAATAGAAATGTTTAAATGACTGAATTCTTCATTCTGACTTTGCTATGAGAAGGAAATAATATATTTTTTCTTATACTTACTGTGACAAACTTTAAGACTTGTAAAATACAAATACAAGCAATGATTTTTTTGTGTGTTCAATATTTTGATCTAGTCCTCAAGACAGGAAATAGTAATTGAAGGGTAAAATATCACAGGATAGAAAATTGGCAGTGTGATCAAAATCCCTTGGATTCTATTTCTACCTCTGACATAAAATGATTGTGGGATTCAGGGTGAAAATATAATTGTTCAGTTCTGTAGACACTGCAAAGCAGAAGCCAGTCTACATTGGTAGAGGGAGCTTCCTCTTTGAAAGTTCCCTATACCAATAAAAGCACAGATCTGGTAATAAATAAATAAATAAAGTCTGAATTGTCCTGACTTTAGTTTAAGCTCCTACCAATTTGTCAATGACAAAGATATCTGGTGATGGTAGTTATGGTCCTGGTGATGGTAATAATATTAATTTTCCTGAAAACAGATATCAGAGTATATTAAGGCAAATGTTTAGCTCATTTTTTCCAATCTAAAATTAATATAGAGTCTTTGTTTACCTCTTTATGAAGTGGGTGATGGCAGCTGTCAATTTCTAAAAATCTGAATTGCTTCCTATCCCACCTCCGCTCCCATGTGATATACAATTTTTACATAGATTCTGACAACTTCTTTGGTGCTTGGAAATGTTTTATATAGTTACTGGACAAAGAAAAGCATATAGAGAGGTTTTCCAGTTCCTAGGTTTCCTTGTGAAGAGCTGTGTTTTTTGACCTGAAAGGGCAACTTATGCTCAAGGCATTCATTCTTGTACATTCCCTCCAAAAATTTTTGACTCATATTTCCTTTATCCGTATTTTGTAATATATATAGAGAGAGACATATAGATATACACACACATACATATACTATTTTTCCTCAGTAGAATATAATAAGCTCCTTAAGAACTGAAACCATTTTCTTTTTTGTTTTTTTCCCCTAGCAACTATAATAAATGCCCATCAAGTTGAACTGAACAGAAGAATTAAGTACTTTGAACTTTTTAGAGTAATATATAATGTAATTTTTTTTAATTTCCCTATGTGTCCGTTATCAAAAACAGTGAGAAAACAGGGCAAACTTGTCTTTGGTGCATGAATGCTGATACTAATTCAGTCTCCATCAATATGAAAATTAATCAGGCTGTTCAAGCACTTAACATATTATTTCACATAGTAAGTAGCATGTGACGCAAAAAGCTATTTCAACAAAAAGAGGAACAGTCTGTTTTCGGTGCCATCTTTAGAGGTACAACATGGATAGCCTTGAAAATTAGACATGATCTACAGTACAGATGGAGAACAATTATGTGGCGCAGTGGATAGAGCATCAGGACTGGAATTAGGAAGACTCATCTTCCTGATTTCAAATCTGGACTTAGACACTTGTTAGCTGTGGGACTGGGCAAATCACTTAACCCTATTTGCTTCAGTTTCATCATCTGTAAAATGAGCTGAAGGAAATGGCAAAGCCACTCTAATATCTTTCCCAAGAGAACACAAAATGGGGTCATGAAGAATTGAACATAACTGAAGTAGCTGGAAAAAAAAAAGCAGTCTAGATGGCCCAGGTGGAATTATTTAAACTTCTGTAATAAGTCTGTCTTTCAAATTCTGCATAGTAGTGCTCAGGAAGAGGAGAGCTCTTCTATGGAACTCAACATTATCAACTCAACTAAGATTTTCCATTTTCTAAATTTAGACAGCAATTTTTTTTTTTACATGCACAAAGAGACTTGAAAAAAGTAGCCTCTTAAAGGATATTTGCCAAAGCATAGTCTGAATATCTTAATCTATTTTATTTTTTACAAAGGTTCAAGGGGGAAGGAGGTACAATATAACATAGTATAAGACTCTAAATGCTAGCAGAATTTTCCAATCAAAATATTCTGAGAGCTACTTGAAAAAAAAAAACATTGTTTCAATCTCTGGGCTCATTGTTTAATCTAATAAAATAAGAAGCCATTGTATTCCAATTTCCCTATTGTTCTTATTATTAAACATTTATATGGCAATTTGCTATCATTTTATTCCTTACAAAATCCTCTGAGCCTCTAATGTCTATTTAATAAAGGAAGACAACTGAGATTTAAAAAGATTAAATGACTTTGGTCACATAGCAGCTTTACATTAATATCAGAACTATGTATCTTAACCTACAAATTAGAACCATAGTGATATTTACTAAGATTCTTTGAAAAGTATTTGAGAAGTACTCTAAGATGCAATTTTCCTTGTAACTTCTTATATAAATCTGCTTATCAAAATTACTCCATGACCTCAAATCTTAATCTCAGTTTTTGCTTAAAGAGGGAAAAGGATTCTTTTCACCTAGAAATACTGATAAAAATGCAAATCCTATTATTGTTATTCTACAAGCAGAAAGAATTCCCATGAATTTAGAGAAGAAGGGTTCTGGAATACTTCAGATATTGTTTTAATGACAAAAATATAAAAATAATGCACCACAGTCAGGGTCAATTACTGAAAATTAGATAAAACCAATCAAATTCAGTTATAGGGAATGTTGCAATTTCCTGACCTGTGAAATAATTAACTTGAAAAAAAAAACCATGCCAACACAGACATAATCTATTATGCATACATGTTATCACTGCTATTCACACATTACAAGTTAACACTGCTTTCCTTCTATTGTTTATTTTAAAATTGAGATAAGTTTAACCCATATAGAAAAAAATACCCATTCTAAGATGAATAGTTGAGATTTAATTTTGTTTTGTCATAACAAGTGGGAAATGAAATTCCTCACTAATTACATGGCAGATTATCACTGGAAACATTTCTATGGAAACCATTTTGTAACATTTAACTTATAGTTTTTAAAGTACCAGAATTAGCTGTGAAATGTACGTTGGTCTCGAAATTCTGCTCTTTTGTTGCATGGCTAACTGCCTGGGATTCCATTTATCTTCTTTCCTCCCTCCCTCTCTTCCTTCTTTCCTCCCTCTCTCTTTTTCTTTTCTCCCTTCCTTTCTTCCTCCCTCCCTCCTTTCCTTCCTTCCTTCTTTCTTTCCTTCATTTCTCCCTCCCTCTCTTCCTTCCTTCTTTCCTTTCTTCCTTCCTTTCTCCCTCCCTTCTTCCTTCTTTCTTTCCTTTGTCCTTCCCTCCCTCCCTTCTTCCTTCCTTCTTTTCTCCCTCCCTCCCTCCCTTCCTTCCTTCCTTCCTTCCTTCCTTCTTTTTTTGTTCTTTCCTTTTCCTTCCTTCCATCCTTCTTTCCTTCCCTCCTTCCTTTCTTCTTTCTTGAAGTGACTTATTCAAGATCACACAGTTTGAAAGTACACATTCTTAAATCTAACTCATGTCCTTGACTCTAAAGCTATTGTCACCCCCCCCAGGCAATGCTGTGTACCTATAAGAGTAATGCTTAGGGATGAACAAAACCCAAATACTACTATTGAGTTTGATTCTCTCCATTTTGAAAGGTAAGTACTATGGAAATGAATTGAATAAAGGTATAAGAAACACATCCACATAACCATGATATTGGATGGGATGCTTGTTCTTCAATTCTCCATGGACCTGACTAGAAAGATGCCTTCAATTAGGGAAGAATTTATTAGAATAGATCCATATGAATATTAATTTCTAAAAGAACTTTATAGATTACTTACCATGTTTATTTTTTCTTTTGCTTTTTGCTGAGGCAATTGGGGTTAAGTGACTTGCCCAGGGTCACACAGCTAGGGAATGTTAAGTGTCTGAGACTAGATTTGAACTCAGGTCCTCCTGACTTCAGGGCTGATGCTCTATCCACTGCACCACCTAGCTGCCCCTTACTTACCATGTTTAAATAAGAATTTCCTGATATCTAGGAAATCCCCATAAAATTAAGTAAAGCAGGATGGTATAGTGAATGGGTCAATGAACTTATAGTCAGGAAGACCTTTCAAATCTCACTTCAGTTATATGATAACTATATGACACTGGGCAAATCTCTTAATCTTTCAATTTCTTTATCTGTTAAAAAGAAAGCTGTAGCATGTACCTGAGGGAGGTGGACTCAATGACCTTGAAAATCTGTTTTAACTCTCTAAATCTGTGTTATTATGATCCTAAGTTTTACATTCAAATAACTGGAAGAAAAAATTAGTTTATCTAAATCTCTGGTTAAAAATGAATATATGTGTGTGAGCATACATAGACATATATGTATAAATATATTTGTGTATATATATATATATATATATAATATCTAAGGCCATAAATGCAAGGTTAAAGTAATTAACAAGGTATAATAGCAAGTCATAGATGTGTGACCCTCTTTGTACCTCAGTTCCCTCCATAAAGAAAAAGGTTAGAATAGCTAACTTCTAAAATTCCTTCTGATAAAATCTATGATTACATTTAAATCTGTGAATATCTATATCTATATTTCCATATATATGTGTATGAATGTACAAGCCAGTCTTAAAAATAAAGAATCTATTCAATCCACATGGGTATAGAATAGTTAATTGTGCACTACAAATCACTGATTTAACAAGCTAGTTGGAAACTCTTTTATACACCATGTCCATATTAAAAGAAGAATTTGGGAAGTGCTGTACACAGGGTATAAATATTTAACTGCAACTTTCCAACTGACCAGGCTTCCACATTGACACTGAGTATTCCATTCACGTGGGAGAACAGGTTGTCACGTGCAAAGCCTCGGAATAACCAGCCAGGAAACCCTGTGGAAAAAATTGGGGTTTATTTGTTTTCATTGTTTGGGGACTTGATATTAACCACAGGCTTATGAAATTGTAGTGCTGGGCATGTTCTCAGCAGAGACATTAAAGAAACCACATGAGATGTAAATCATCTTTGATAAAGGGAGATGCCAGTCTTTATCAAGACCTCACACCCAAGCAACACATCCTACAGACACTGAGAAAACAGCATATCTTACAGCAGTAATTCTGAATGTTAAATGAATTTCTCCTAGACTTCCATATCCCAGAGACATGGAAATGAGAATTGTAAAGACTATTATATTGTTGTGAATTAGTTATCCTAATTCCAAGGTTACAAAGGCAAATGATGAAAAAGAGATACTGCAAGGGTGTAAAGAACACTCAGGAAATATACACATTGCCCAACACTGATTATTATTTTTCAAATATATATGAAAGAATAAAATATGGAAAATGAATCATTCTCATCTTAGCAACTGAATTCTGAGAATACAAAAGAAGCTTTGAGAAAAGATGCTTTGTGAATGCTAGTAGCATTGAATTTTCTTTCTTCTAATATGTTAAAAAATTCAGGATTTAATATATAATCCTTTTAGGTCAGATTTGCCCTGACTTAGAAGAAGAAACCATTGTGAAACACCCCCCCCCCCAAAAAAAAAAAACAAAGAAAAAAATTCAGGAATTTTTAAAAATTTTCTTTAATATTCATTAATTTGGAGAAAACAGATATTTTTATTAATATATATAGAAAACTAAATTGCATCTATGGTCATCTTAAACAATTCTGTGCTATAGTGTTTTCCTTAATTAAAATGCTAAATGATATAGTGGTTAGAGCACTAGACCTGAGTTCAAATTAGGACAATTACTAGCTATATAATCTTTGAATACCTCAATTTTTTCACCTATAAAAAGGAATTAAAATAATAGAACCTATCTTCCAGAGTTGTTTTGAGGATTAAATGAGATAATATTTATAAAGTGCTTTACATACTTTAAAACATTAACTGCTAGTTGTTATCAACTACAGTCTTCTAAATAAAGAAAAATGTATAAGGTGATAGAAAAAGTTGGAGGAAAAAGATTAATTGCATTCATTATTAAAAGATATACTATTTACTTACTAAGAAGTAGAACTACTTCTTGGAGGCAAATCAAAATACTTTTGCAAGTTAGTAAATAATCTTCCTAAGTTACTATGACCAAAAAAAATTCAAACCTATCTTGTCCAAACTTGTAATAGGACTTCTGTGATTTTTAAATAGACTAGTCAACAGACATACAGTACATTTTATGATCCCATATAGAAAGAAGTCTTTCCAATTTAGTAGTGCCAAACAAAACTTTACTTAATATAGCCATGTATTGTGCTAAGGCTGGAGAAACAAAAATCAAATAAATAAATAAAAATTACAAAATTTTTCTCAAAGACTTTACATTCTACTGAAGAGATACAGAAAGTACACAGATAAGTAAAAACAATATGAATTGAGAAGAGAGAGTATGTAATCAAATCTGTGGTTCTGCTGAGAACTGGCAAAGGAATCAGCATCTTAACTAAGACTTAACAATCTAGGGAAGCTAAAAAATAGAAGAGTGAATTGTAGGCTTGCAAAGGCAAAGAAATGGAAGACAGATCATTCTTGAAGGAGCTTAATGTGACCTGAACAAGAAGGTTGGTAGAAACTGGTTCGTCAAAGATTTTAAAAGTTACTTTGACGAATTTAAAAGCACTAACTCTCCTTCCTCTCAAAAAAAATCAAACATTTTATCATGGTCAAAACTGCTTTTATGTCCCCAGAAAAAAGAATTACCTACCCAATGAGAGCCAGAACAATGCTTCTCAGTTAAATTCTATTTCTGATTCATATCAGTTTTTTTAAACATAAATGCATATTAAATGCAACACACTACAATAGAGGAAGTGACAGATTTACAATCAGGGGACATAGGTATAAATTATATGTTACTACCCGGATAATCCATATAAGTTTTGTAATCATTCTGGGTTTCAGTTTCTCATCTATATAAAAAAGTTAGACCTAAATGACTTTCAAGATCCCTTCTAACTCTAAATGTATGAACATCTTTGAATCTTATTTGTAAAATGGGTATAATAATAATACTACCTACCTCACAGGCTTGTTGGACTGTGTGAAGCTAATATAACCAATTTATACAAATTGCCAAGTTTAAAGAACTATACAAGTGTCAGTTGTTTAATAAAACTTTTAGGATTTAGGAGAGAAATACAATAATTAATATTCATAGTTAGTTATATTTATCAAAAAACATTAAACCATTTTTAGTATACTTTGCCCCCAGGTATCAACATTCAGAGGAATATGTTAGCACTTGCAATCTGCCACCAAGATTAACAAACTGTCCTTAGCATTTAATTAAAAGGAATAATTAATTGAAATCCAGATGGTATACAGATGCTACAGGTAATCATTGGTACCTTCCTACCAAGCCTTACCTACCCATGTGTCTTGCCAGAACAGGTACAAAAAAAAACAGCTAATTCTACTACAGGCAATAATATCAAGTGTGTGTGTGTGTGTGTGTGTGTGTGTGTGTTTGTGTGCATGTGCACATGTATGGGCATATGTCTGTACTCAAAAATAGAAGCAATTTTCTTCCTTAGCCTGGGGCACACAAATGTCTCTGCTATTCTTTACTTAGTCGTATATCTACCAATTTTGAGTAAAGACTCAAATCCAGCTATTCAAAATTACTTATTCCCTATAGATTCTAACTAGCCAGTGTGTTAGTGGAATATATCAAGAGTATAATTTGGTGACGCATTATTTCAATCTAAATAATAAAGAATTATTTTATCAAAGGTTTTAACACAGATAACCCACATTTGTAGTAATAAAATATGTATTTATTATAAAAAGGCATATCAGCTAGGTAGCACAGTGGTTACAGCATTGTATTTAGAGTCAGAAAGATCTGAGTTCATCCTCCTTCACATTTACTAGCTGTGTGACTTTGGGCAAATAATTTAACCAATCTGCTTCCACTGCTTCTTCTGTAAAATGGGGGAAATAATAGCATCTACTCCCATCCAACATAGGTTGTGAGGATAAATGAGATGATATTTGCAAAGTTCTGAAAAAACCTCAAAGTGCTATATAATTCTAGATATTACTTCTTTCCCACAAATATCTTAGGTATGAATTATGGCAAATAATGGAAGGATTGAGTGGGAAGAAGAGGTCATATATTTTTCCTCATATCATTCTAGGCATGAAATACCCATATAGAAGAGTTTTCAAGCTCTAAAATATTTTAACCAAAGTAATAATATCTGAATTTCAAATAAAGAGAATGAAGTAATGATATGTAATGGAGTTGTCAAAGTGTCAAAAGATGAAATATTTATTTTAAAAGAAAGATAAGTCAACCCTCTTCCTAAGAAACATTAATCAGTTATAATCTTGTTACCATGAAGTTTTCACCAATATTTCTCTTTGTGCTACTCTAAGAAAAAAGAAACTGCTTATATTGACAATGATTGCAGTAATATTAAAATGACAATTATAATATGAATACCTGTTACATTTGTACATCCCAATTCCCTCAATGACATTGATGTCTTTTCCATCTAAGAGGACACTGATGTTTCATACAGATACAGAAAAAAAATAATCTTCCTAGCCTACATTGTAATAAAAGAAATCTTCTAATGATAGACCCAGATCATATCATAAATTAAATAGATGGCACCATGGCCGATTCAATCATTCTGTTTGTCTGAACAATGATCTCAGATCATCACATGGGCAAGCTAATTGATTTCCACACAATCTTGAAGATTATCCTAAATACCAATTGACCACATTGAGACTGCTTTGGTTTGAAAAATAAATATTCCATAATCTCTAAGGATTATTAGACTTCCTGAAAGTCATGAAATATCATCTTTCAGGAAATCATCAAGGAAAACTGCCCTGATATCCTAGAAGGTAAAGTAGCCATTGAATGAATTCACTGAACATCTTCTGAAAGGGACCCCAAAATGAAAACTCCAAGGAATATAGTAGCTAAATTTCAGAATTATTGGATCAAGGAAAAATATTGCGAGCAGCCAGAAAGAACCAATTCAAATATTAAGGAGCCACAATCAGGATTACCCATGACTTAGCAGCTTCCACCTTAAAGGATTGAAGGGCCTGGAATCAGATATTCCAAAAGGCAAAGTAACTTGGATTGCAGCCAATAAATCAACTATCCAGCTAAATTGAGCATTATCTTTCAGAGAAGAAAATGGACATTCAATAATACAAGTGAATTTCATTTATTTCTTACGAAAAGACCAGAGCTGAACAAAAAAATTGATCTCCAAATACAGAACTCAAGAGAAGCATAAAAAGGTAAAAATGAAATAACTCTTGAGCACTAAATTTCTGTTGTGGCTATATTTAGAGAGTGTGGGTATAATTTGATTTCATTGTGATAATATGAAAAAGAAACTACAGGTGGAAAGGGGATTGTACTAGAAAAAGAGGAAATGAGGTAAAATGAGGAAAATTACATCTCGTGATGAGGCAAAGAAGATCTATTATAATTGAGGGAAAGAAAGGAGGGGAATGAACATTGTGTGAATCTTTCATCAGATTTGGCTCAAAGAGAGAATATCAGACATACTTGGTTTCACAGAGAAACTTGTCTCACCTTATAGGGAAGTGGAAGGGGAAAAGGGAAAAGAGAGGAGACGGCTAATAGAAGGGGAAACAGAAATAGTAGGGGAAAGAGAGAGAGGTGCTATAAAGGGTGAGGGCTGTTTGAGAGAGTGGTGGTCAGAAGCAAAATACTGGGGAGGAGGAAAGGAGGAAAGAGAAAAGCTTAAGTTGGGATAAATAAGATGGCAGGAAATAAAAATTAGTTATTTTAACTGTGAATGTGAATAGGATGAAATCTCCCATAAAACAGAAGTGGATAGCAGACTGAATTAAAGGCCAGAATCCTACAATATGTTGTTTACAAGAAACACATTTAAAGCAGATTGATACATACAGAGTAAAGGCAAAAGACTGGAGCAGAATCTATTATGCTTCAGGTGAAGTAAAAAAAGCAGGTGTAGCAATCCTGATCTCAGATCAAACAAAAGCAAAAATATATCTAATTAAAAGAGATAAGAAAGGAAATTATGTCTTGCTAAAGTGTACCATAGATAATGAAGCAATATTAATGCTAAACATATATGCACCGAATGCTATAGCATCTAAATTCCAAAAGGAGAAGTTAAGAAAGCTGCAAGAAAAATAGACAGCAAAACTATAATAGTAGGGGATCTCAACTTTGCTTTCTCAGAACTAGATAAATTAAACCACAAAATAAATAAGAAAGAAGTTAAGAAGGTAAATGGAATTTTAGAAAATTTAGGTATGATAGATCTTTGGAGAAAATTGGATGGAGACAGAAAGAAGTATATTTTTTTCTTGGTTGTTCATGGAACATATACAAAATTGACCATGTATTAGGGCAAAAAACCCTCAAAATCAAATGCAGAAAGGCAAAAATAGTAAATTCATTTTTTCAGATCATGATGCAATAAAAATCACATTTTAGTAAAAGAAAGAGAACAAGCTATTAATGTGCTCCCTAAGAAAAATTCTCCAGGGCCAGATGGATTTACATGTGAATTCTACCAAACATTTAAAGAACAATTAATTCCAATACCATATAAACTACTTGAAAAAAGAGGGAAAGAAGGAGTCCTACCAAATTGTATTTATGAACAGACATAGTGCTGATACCTAAACCAGGTAGGGTCAAGAATTTCAAGGGAATTAATGAAAAAAAAAATTGCCAACAAAGGTGGCCTAGCTGTGCCAGACCCAAATTATATTATAAAGCGGCAATCATCAAAACCATTTGGTACTGGCTAAGAAATAGAATAGTTGGTTAATGGAATAGGTTAGGTTTACAGGACAAAACAGTAAATAACTAAAGCAAGCTAGTGTTTGACAAACCCAAAGACCCCAGTTTTCAGGATAAAAACTCACTATTTGACAAAACTTCTGGGAAAATGGAAACTAGTATGGCTGAAACTAGGCATGGACCCACACCTAACACCACATACTAAGATAAGGTTGAAATCAATTCATGATTTAGACATAAAGAGTGATATTATAAGCAAATTAGAAGAACAGGATAATTTACCTCTCATATCTATGGAGAAGGAAGGAATTTGTGACCAAAGAAGAACTCATTATTGAACACCAAATGGATAATTTTGATTATATTAAGGTAAAAAAATTGTGCAAACAAAACTAATGTAGACAAGATTAGAAGGAAAGCAATAAATTGGTAAAACATTTTTACATTCAAGGGTTCTGATAAAGGACTCATTTCTAAAATATATAGATAATTGACTCAGTTTTATGAGAATTCGAGTCATTCTCCAATTGATAAATGGTCAAAGGATATGAACAGACAATTTTCAGATGAAAAAATTAAAACCATTTCTAGTCATATGAAAAGCTGCTCTAAATCACTATTTATCAAAGAGATGCAAATTAAGACAACTCTAAGATACCACTACACACCTCTCAGATTGGCTAAGATGACAAGAAAAGATAATGACAAATGTTGGAGGGGATATGGGAAAACTGGGACACTAATACATTGTTGGTGGAACTGTGAATGGATCCAGCCATTCTGAACTATGTCCAAAAGATTAACAAACCATGCATACCCTTTGATCTAGCAGTGTTTCTACTGAATTTACATCCCAAAGAGATCTTAAAGCAGGGAAAGGGATCCATATGTGCATTGTGGCTGCCCTTTTAGTAGTGGCAAGAAACTGGAAACTGAGTGGATACCCATCAATTGGAGAATGGCTAAATAAGTTATGGTATATGAATGTTATGGAATATTATTGTTCTATAAGAAATGATCAGCAGGATGATTTCAGAGAGGCCTGGAGAGACTTACATGAACTGATGCTAAGTGAAATGAACAGAACTAGGATTTCATTGTACACAGCAAAGGCAAGCTTATATGATGCTCAATTCTGGTGGATGTGGCTCTTCTCAATAATGAGAGGATTCATTCAGGCTAGTTCCAATAATTTTGGGAACTGAGTGTGGATCACAACATATCATTTTCACTTCTTTTATTGTTGTTTCCTTGAATTTTATTTTTATTCATTTTTTTCCTTTTTGATATGATTCGTCTTGTGCAGCAAGATAATTGTATAGATATGTATACCTATATTGGATTTCATATATTTTTACCATGATTAACATACAACGGATTACTTGCCATCTAGGAGAGAGAGTGGGGAGAAAAAAGGGAAACTGGAAAACAAGGTTTTGCAAGGGTCAATGGTAAAAAATTATCCTTGCATATGTTTTGAAAATAAAAAGCTTCAATAAAAAAGAAAAAATGTTGTGAAAGTAAAAATAAGATTTAGGCAACAGATTGTATATGTAGGGAAAGTGAGAGTGAAGAGTGGAGAATGACTACCCTCCACAGAATGTGAAAATTGGGAAGAGAGGAAATTTTTGCCAGGGCAGGAGATAACGAATTCTGTTTTGGACATGATAAGTTTAGGATGTCTATGGAAAATTCACTTTAAGATGCAGAATAGGCAATTTGATGGTTCAAGACTGGAAGTAAGCAAAGAGGTTAGGACTTGATTTACAATTTGAGAATTTTCTAGTTGGATTTAATAGCCTCTGGAAGAGCTTTGGTTAACTATAAAAGCCCTGGGATATTTGTTTTTACCAGCTTTAGAAGAGAGGAAGCAAACTAGAGGATTGGTAGGAGAGATTTCTTTTCCCATGCAAAGCAGTTTTGAGGGGTTCTACAGGGAGAATGAGGAAAAGCAAAGGGAGTGTTAGCAGGAATATCAGGGCATCAATAACAATAGTTACTGGTGTCCATGATCTTGGTGATTTCCTTTTTTGAAACCACAACAGACAACTTCTAAATGGACTAGTTGAGAACTTTCTGTGATTTTCATTGTGTGTGATTGTTTTAGTGGCTGATCTCAGAAAGAAAAATAGGAGTGAATCAGGATACCTTACCATGCCTTTCTTCCTGGAGTATAATGTGATGTAAATTATTTTATTTTTAATAAATATCTGTGATGGATCCTGTCCTATTGTTGTCTGGTGCTTTTTTGTTCATGAAAATACTTTGGGAGAGCTCTAGAAATCACATAAAAAAGAATAACATCATCTAGTCCACATATGGGAGCTCAACTCCTAGTAGAGAATTTTACTCTAATTGGGACCATGAATGAACATAAGGAATTTTATAACTAATCTTCCAAGGGAAAATATTATGTATTCTAGCCATTTGTAATTGCACATTACATAAAAGTGATAATTGAACTCATAGAAGCTGACAAGATTATGGAATAACATAATATAGAGGGAGAAAAGTAGAGGGCCAAGGAAAAATCCTTTGAAGACTTTCACAATAAGTAGATAAAATCTAAAAGAAGATCCAGGACATGAGACTGAAAAGGAGTAGTCAAACAGGTAGGCCAAGGACCAAGAGAAAGAATCTTAAAAACATAGAAGAAAGAATATTTTAAAAGATCATCAGAACTGCTAACATTTTCAGAGAAGTCAAGAAGAATGAGGAATGAGAAGCAAAAAAAATTATTTGATAATTAAAAGATAAGTGATTATTTGTTTATGGGGAAATTATTTCAATTGATGTAATCAAAGCCAGACTATAGAGGTTTTAGAAGAGAGAGAAAAACAGAAAAAAGAACTAATTATAAACAATTTTTTCAAGGTGTTTGATCACAAAGTAAAAAATGATATATGATGATAGCTAGATAAGAGAGTTGGATCAAGTGAGAAAACACTTTGTTTTTAAGGAGGGGGGAAAATATGAAAGTGTAAGCAACAGGGAACAAGTTAACAAATAGAGAGAGGTTGAAAATTGGTGAAAAACTTGGGACAATGAACTAGAGAGGAGAGAATAGAATTGGCTCAAGGGCATAGAGCATCTTCTTAATAAAGGGAAAAATCATCTCTCCATTTGAGACAGAGGTGAAGGAAGAGTTTTGGGGAGAATACATCTGAGTAATATGACAGTAGGAAGAGGAAGAAAAAGGAATTTTTTTTTGCAAATGGTCTTTTTTTCCCCCATGGAGTATGAGATGAGATTTCCATTTGGAAAGGTAGAGGGATTAATGGATGAAGATGGAAGGTTTGAAGACATACAACAAAAAATTGAAATAGCTGTTCTGATAAGTACAGCAGTGAATCAATTAGGGAGATATAAAAGAATTACCCAATTGAGATTACATAACATAAATTTTAATGGATTAAATTAATGAAGTTTAGTGATTTCTCTAGCTCCATGAAACAGCACCTGAATAGGAAGGAAAGTAGTGAATGATAAGAAAAATTTAAGACTGGATCATGGTAATGCATGATTGACAAAACAATGAGGAAATTAGGGACTTGAGTGTGAAGCAGAATGTAGAATTGAACTGGCTTTTTTTAAAAAAAAATTAAGGTAATGTAATGAGGGAATTAAAATATAGCTAGTATAGAAAAATTCTTAAAAATTGGTATAAAACTAAAATATAAATTAGATCCTTTAAGAAAAATAATCAATTCAATATTTTATTAAAATCTTTACAAAAGTTAGTACTCTTAAAGATAAAATGATAGAATACAAACATGCAGAGACAAAAGAAAAATTAACTGAGCAAAATCAAAGATAAGAATTAAAGTACATATGAGAATAGTAAAAAAAATGCTGAATTTGTATAAGATTTAATGAAATAATCTGTGTTGCAGAAAAAATCAGAAAAAGAAAAGAAAGCATATTATATGTAGCAATTTTGGAGGGAAAAGGAATGACACTAATGATTATAGGTAACAAGAAAGCTCTTTTATAGAGTATGGTCCTTGGGATTCTAAAAAAGTAGAAGGAAGAACATTTCAGTAATGGGGTACAACTAGTGCAAAGGCATGAGAACAGGAGATAGAATATTCCATGTGAAGAAGAGTAAATAGGACAATGTGACAGGACCAGAAAATGTTTGGAAGGAAATGAGGAATTTATGACAAGATTAGAAAGGAAGGACGAGTCTGATTTAGGAAGGGCTTTATGAGGGAAGTGGGATGGGGAAGAGGAACTTATAATTTGTTCCTAATGCTAGTAAGAAGCCATTAGAATTTGTTGAGTGAGGGGAGGAAAAGATTACATAATCGGATCTCTGCTTTTTGAAAATCATCTTGGCAGCTATGTGGAAGATAGATTGAAATAGAAAGATCAGATGAATCAAATATAATTTTAAATGAAACACACACCCAATTCAATCTTAAAATAGTGCCAAAAAACAAAAAAATTAAAAATTGGAGGGTAAATAGTAAATATTTTTTTTGAAAACTCAGAAATTACTGGAAATTGAAGAGATACCCATTAGTTGGGGAATAACTCAAAAAACTGGTACATGCTTGTGATAAAAAATCATTCTCTGGAAAATGATAAGCAGGATGCTCTCAGAAAACAACCACAATAACAACAATAACAATAACAACAACAACAACCTGGAAAGTGCTTCCTTGAACAAAGTGAAATGTATTGTATACAAAGTAACAGCAATGTTCTGGAATGACCAATTGTGAATGATTTTGTTATTTTCAGTAGTATATTCATCCATGACTACTTTGAAGAATTTATGATAAAAAATAGTATCCATATGCAGAGAAGGAGCTGATTGTATCTGAATACAAATGGAAACATTCTCTCCCTCTCTCTCCCTCCTTTCCTCTTTCCCTTCCTCTTCCCCCCCCCCTCTCTCTCTCTCCTCTCTCTCTCTCTTGTTAATTTAACTTTTCTTGAGTGTTTCTTTTTTCAGTAGGGTGGGAGATCTATTTTTTCTTTCACAACTTGACTTTTATGGAAATGTTTTGCATAACTTAACAGGTGATTTCTTAATTGAGGGTGGGAATAAGGGAGAGAAAATCTTAAAAAACAAATGTAAAAAATTTGTGTTGAATATAATTAGGGGTGAAATATTAAATTAATTAATTAAATTTTAAAAAGAAAACTCAAAAATTAAAACAAAGCTACTTTTTTGAAAAGATTAATAGAATTAATAAACTATCAGTATATTTATCAAGAAAAAAATTAGTGAAGCTCAGTCAAATAACTAAAGTGAAATATGTCATAATAAACAGATAAAATCAAATTATTATCAAAAACTATTATACAGTTATTGATTAGCAATACTCCAATTAACATCATGATAAAGATTTTTAAACATACCAATCTTCAAAAATTAAATTAAGAAGCAATAAATGTAGTATCAAAGTACATAAATTCTTCTCAATATTTAAAGATCAATTAATATGTATATTAATATATTAATAATATTAAAGTCAGAGACAGAAGCAATTCTACCAAATTCTTTTTTTTAATTAGACAAGTATGGCCTTGATATTCTGGTAAATTCAAAGGAATATATAAATTTCTTTTTTTTTAATTAGACAAGTATGGCCTTGATATTCTGGTAAATGAAGGGAAATGCAAAGAAATATATAAATTTCCCTAATCAACATTGATACAAACATTTTAAATAAATTCTTCTAAACAGAGTATGATAAATAAAATATCAGAAAATGTCACTAAGACCAAGTTAAATTAATTTTAAGAATGCAAAAATGGTTAAAATTTGAAATTAAATAAGCATTAATTTATCCTACAAAGAAAATTGAAACCACATGATTATTTCAATAGAGAATTTTTTAAATAAAATACAGTACTTTTATGCTAAGAATCCCTAAAAAATCGCATTGAAGTATTTTTAATACCACAAGTAACATACATCTAAAACCAAGAGCTGGCATAGCAAAAACTCCAGCTGCTTTGCAGGACAAATAGGGTAAGGAAATGATGCACCCTTCCCCATTTCCATTATTAGTCTTGGGTTCTAGAAATGGTAGCTCTCATGATAACCCAAGAGAACAAAAACAAAAATATATGGGTTAAGCCCATGACTTCCTTGGTACACATTGGTATCTTTTCCTCTTTTGTTTTATAGTCTTATAAAGTATCCTCTTGGCAATGTGATTGGTGAGCATGAGATTTATAAATTCATTTGTGTGGTAACAATCCAACTCTGAGCAGTGATTACCTCTCCAATTACTCAGCTCTTCTGTTGTGGAAGAGAGCTCTAAAAAATGAAATGACTTCCCAGACTCACTGGGTCAATATATGTCAGAAGCAGGAATGGAACAATTTTTCTGACTTTGAAGTTTGCTTTCTATCCACTGTCATTCTGCTTCTTATGAAAAAAAAGGGGAAATAAGCCATCCTTATTTGTAGATGCCATGATGGAAAATTTAGAAAACTCAAAGGAAATAGGAGAGAAATAAAGCAATTGAAAACAGTAGGATAGAAAGTAAATCCACAAAATCATCACTTTCTATACAGTGCTAATAAAAACCAGGAATAAATTAAGCAAAATTCACTCAAAAGAATTACAAATGAATAAAATATCTGGAAGAAAATCTAACACAGATATATGAGTTATATAGATTATATTACAAAGCACACTCTAGAGAAATAAAGGAAGACCAGAATAACTTGAGAGTTAGTTTAGACTTTGACCATTGCAATATGATAAAAGTTATACTACTTAAATTAGTTTACAAATTTAATACTTCACCAATCACATTTCCAAGGGAATACTTTATAAGACTCTACAAAATAATATCGTAGTTATTTAGAGAAATAAAATTTAAAATCTTGAGGGAAGTAACCAAAAATAAAATTAAAACAAAAAGGGCAGAACAACAAAACCTTTGAGTATATGATACAAGAATAATCATCAGAACTATAAATCAGAAGTTAAAAATCAGAAAAAATACATCAGAACAGTAAGTAGATAAGCAAGGAACAAAAGTCACAGAGAACAGTTGTCAAGGATTTGATAACTATATAAAATGCTGGGGTACAGAACTACTGGACAAACTCAAAAAGCAGTTTTGTAGAAATTGGATTTAAAGCAACAACGTATATTGCTTGTCATAATAATATCCAAAAGGAAAAAAACATGTAAATAGAAAGAAAACATTAAAAATGGAATAGAATATGAGGCTGTTATCTGTCACAAATAAGTTAATAGATATTATTAGCAATGAAGGAAAGAAGATTTAATTTATAAAAGACAGCTCTTTTATATAAATTTAAAACACTTGCAGAAACAAATCCATAAATACAAAACAAAAGCTTAAGTTGTCAAGAAAGATAATATTCATATCAAATATCACTGAAAAATATTGAATATTCTGAGATTTCTATATTAGGAAATACAAGTGATATAAAAGCAAAGCATATAGATTTTTTTAAAAAAGAAAAGTAGCTAAATTATTCATATTCTCTGGACTTCAGTATTGGATATATAAACCAAGATAGTAAAATAATAGAAGCAAAATATATATATGAAAATATTCATAGCAACTCATATATGTTAGCAAAAAATGACAACAAAGTGGGAGTCCATCAATTGGTGAATAGCTGAAAAATTGTGAAATATAAGTCTAATGAAATATCGTATAGTAAGAAATTATCTAAAATTGGTTAGAACATAAACTCATATGTAAAAATATTACAGAAAATGAGAATAGAAGGTCATGAAATAATAGAAAGTTCATAAAACAGTAGAAAGAAATGTGAGAAATTAGTAGGGGAAAGAAGTTTTCTTTACTTATTTTTAACTTAACAGTAGAATTAAATAAACTAATCCTGACAGCATTTTTATATGAATGGATGAAAAAAAAATATCGAGTTCTTACTGAATCTGTGTTAGAGTTGTATTAAGTATTGGGGATGCAAACAGAACAGGGAGAATCCCTGTCTTGGAACAAGTACATACTCTAATTGGACAAGGTAGCACATATAAAATAGCTAAGCACTACAAGAGATATAATTACTGTACAATGGACGTGGACTTTGGAAGACCTGACTTCAGAGCCTGCTTCAGCTACTTCAATCTTTCTCAGTCTCTGTTTCTTCATAGATAAAGTCAAATTAATAATAGTATGAACCTAGTAAGAGTTGTTGTGAAGGTCAAACAAGATGGCATATGTATAGAGTTTGCAAATTTTAAAGCACTATATAAAAACTAGCTATTAGTATATGAGAGTTTGGTTGTAGGGTAGATGAAAGCCAGATGGACAACAAATAAAAATGGCAAAAGATCTCTACAAATTTTTAAAACAAACTATTTTTTTTGTCATCAGTGAAAATTGAATCATAACATTTGAACTCTAATAACACAATCTTGCATGTTTTTTAGGAAAGTAGAAATAATATTAACAATGGAAAAAACAAAACAAACAAAAAACTAGATAAGATAAAGCATATAAATGCAGATATATACTGACTCTGACATGATGTTGATAGCACTGAAGGACTGACAGTGATGTGAAAAATGTAAAATCACAATATCACCTCCACCCAAAAGTGGGAATCTGGAGAACATTAACAACTACTTAACCACAAACAAACAATTCTATCCACATAAAATATTATTAGAAAAAATTATGCATTTAAAAGGTTATTAGAAAGAACAAGCAAGCTTTGTTAGGTGATACTCTATAGTAGTATATTTATCTTCATTTTGCTAAATGTCAGAACAGAAAAGTCAAATACATGGCTCACAGACCACATGTGGCCCATGATACTTCACAGTGTGACCTGAATCAGGCTAAAATCTAATTGGGAAACATTTGACAAAATGAGTAAAAATACAACAATATGGAAAATATTAATATGAAATCTTCTAAGTCAATGTAAGGCAGGCAGGGATCCTTATGAACAATTTAGTGATTGTCATTTCTATTAGAGTTTGACAACACTGATGAAGAGATCTCTCTTTCCTTGTTTGTGAGCATAAAAATCATCTTATTTAGGAGAGCAAAAAACAATTTTAGAGGTTCTTCAATATATTTGTCTTGCATATATAAAGATAATGCCAAATTCATTGGCATAATAATGATAATCTTATTCAACCATTCTTTGAGATCAAGCAAGGCTCAAAACAGGTACATCACATTGATGCAAGTTTTCATTTTCTCTTGCTTTGACTATTGACTTCTTGTTGGTTTTCCCATCTTATCTTCCCCAACTTCAATCAATCTTTCCTAAGCAACCAAAATGCTTTAGCTTGCTAAAACAAAGCTTACTCTACTAATCAATAAACTTCCGTGTCTCTCTATTACTACTGCGATTATACATAGAATACTCTTTTCTGATTCTTAAAACTCAAATGCAGGATTTTATTGGCCCTTTTAAAACTTTCCTTTACCAACTTTAGTCCATCATCTTAACTTAGCAAGATCTTTTTGAATAGTAAACTGCTTATTTGGGTTATCTGTCCTCCAAAGTGTGCCATCAATAAATTTGATAAGTATAGAGCTACACTTTCACTTCAATTATTAATAATAATGTTGAACAGCATAAAGTCAAAGGGATATATGAAAGGGATTTTCTCTACCAGTTGACATTGAGGCATTAATCACTAGTTTTGCTATTTCGTCATTCCTTTAGGTATATTGTTGCCTTCTATTATAATCCATCTTTGCTTGATTTTAACCTTTCCCTATTGTTTTTCACCAGATTCCTTTTTAAACTATGCATTTGGTAAATCAAAATACCATATCAGACAAGTGAGCGTTATGCTTTTTTATACATAGTAAATGTTTACAAAACAGTGATTTAAATTTTTGAGATTAGGGAAGCTAACTTTAGAAAATATATTTTCATGTGGTAATAGTTCTAATGGAGACAGAAACTGGTAGTAAGCCATCAAGCAAAAATATACTATAATTGTAAATAGGGCAAATCAAAGTATTAGTTATTGTTTTGTTTTTGTTGACTTGAGTTGGCTTGGTTTATACACTAAAAAAGAGAAGATTATTGAAAATTGACTGCAGTATTCAAATGAAAAATTCAGGATAGGTGAGTCATTGTACTAAATTCATACTTTCTTAGAAAATAGAAAAGATGCTTCTATGAGTTTGAATACTACAACCAATGATTGCTACAAAGTTAATAATTTCTCATAAAATACATTAAGACTTTGGGAATTTCTGAAAGGTACAACTAATATTAAAGTCTTCTCATTCTATTGGTCATAAGCTATTGACTATTGTAAATATTTTGTTCTAATATTTTTTTAAAAAATCAACACAAAACAAATTTAAAATTCACCAAAGTGCCTCCTGTTTATAGGATATATCTATTTCTCAGACATTTATCCCATTATAATCTAAAACATAATCTATCATGGTACAATTGGATGAATTTTTCAATTCCACAATTTAATTTAGCATTTATTATGCATTAATTATATACCAGATACAGGGAGACATAAATATAAATGATAACATGGATATTTGCCCTCAGAAAACTTTTATTCTCGTTAGGAAGCAAGGAACATGTACAAGGAGAATCAAAATAAAAGGTAAAATATGGTCAGAATAATGGGAAAATCTAAAGTGCACTAGAAATATCTGAGTGTGAAGAGAACATATTTCACTAGGAAGCTGTGAGGAAAAAAAAAGGAAGAAAAGGGATAGGATAGGATTAAGCTTCACAGAGACTGTAACACCTGGGCAGTAATAAAGACAGAACACAATTTTGGATACTGGAGATAATAAGAGAATACTATTCCAAAATGGAGGACTGCCTATGTGAATATCTAGAGAAAGAAGACAACTATTCACATATGGGGAACAACTAATTCATTCGATAAAATTTAGAGTGCATGAAATAAACTGATTTGACATAACATTTTCAACAAAATGACCAGCTTATCCTCTATCTGGACATTTCAATCACTATTTATAGTGAGTCAAGAGAAGGAGGAGGGAGAATTGAATAAACCTCAAGAGAACTGGAGTTTGCCTTGATGAATTAGACTATCCACAACGTGAAAATACTCTTCCTTGAATGTGATTGTACAGATTTTATCTATTTACTATCTACTATCTACTATCTATCTATCTATATCTATATTATCTATGACAGAAAGACATAAATATGAACACATATACAAATGTGCATATATATGTGTATATACAGATATGCACACTATATGCATATATATATATAATTGAGCAATAATTAATATATTTTAAACTCATTTTATCAGCACATTGTCCTTGTGACTTTTCTCTAACTTCACAAAATAAAGTCAAATGTCCCTAAATTTTTCTTAACCTAGAAAAGTGGCAAAGCCTTTTTCTTTTTTGAACCAAAATATTTACTTGTCTTTTAAAATACTAAGAGTTTGGCTGAAGAAGCAAGTAAGCAAAGAGGTACCACTCATGTGGGTTGAGTCAACTTCTATTTCTTCCCCAAGATCCATTATTTCTCTCTGTTAGGGAATTCTCCTGGGGAACATTGCATAAACAATAACATTTGAAAGTTTTAAAAATTCATGCAACTCATCAAATTGAAAAGGTTTGCAATGTTCTTGCAGTTTAATAGCATCACATAGCCTTCTTGAATCTCAGAGATTGGAAGCAGGCTTAAAGGGAATCTCAAATAATATGCCACATTGAATAGCTCAAAGACACTGCACCATAAAGTTACCGACAATTATAACTATTCATGGCATAGTTATAAAACTATGGAACTATTGGTCAAAATTTACATATGAAAAATCATTCTGATTATGGTCATATCTACCATATGGTTGTGTCCACACATCAGAACACAAACCATTATTCACAGGGAAGAATAATATATATTATTTCATTCTCAATCACCCCAAAAATAAAAAATATCACACATTCTCTCATTCTGACTTTAGCTTCCCAAAATTCAAAAAGATCAACATTCACATAAGTCAGTGGAGGAGAAACAATGGAAATGATTACAATATTACTACTCTTTATCAACACATTCATTAGTTTTTGTGCAGTTTCATACAAGGTTACCTAAAAATTCCTGTTATCTCATTGAGATATAGATTTGATTAATTTAGCCAAATTATTCCTAATAAGCACTTAAAAGAAAATATAGTTTGTTGCTAAACTACAATCTCAGGGCAAGTATCTAAAACAATATGATTAATTCCTTTGAAGGGGTTATTATTATCGCTACTGCTCTTTCTCAAACTGTCTGTAGTCCTTTATGTGTCTTCAGGAACCATTTTGAAAATTATATATTGAAAATAATGCTATAAGCTGTCTTAAGGCACTTTTTTTTGCAGTATCCATTGTACTTGGGAGCTCAGAGAGCTCATTTACCTGACAGACCTTCAGGAATATGTCCTGTGGGCCTTCTTTTTGCATCCATTGACCAATTCATCTGCAGCACATCCCATGATGCCATCTCTCCACTCCCATCCAGTGCAGTAAAGTTTCATGGTGTCCTTAAGACACGGTCAAATTTTTTTAAATAAATTATTTGGCTTCACAGTCGTAATGGGGGCAGTAGACCTGTTAGCTTTGTTAAAAGAGTCATTCCCTAGACGTGGTACTTAGTGGTAAAGAAACAAGGATCAACTGAACACTTTTTCAATTAAAAAAAAAACTTGAAAGAGCTTCCATACTTGTAAACAACATTAAAATTTTCTATTCAAATATTTCCCTGGAAAATATATTTTATTTATTCATTATTAAATTGCTTTATAAACAAAGAGGAAAGGATTATTCATGTTTTATAGAGAAGAAAATAAGATCAAATGAGGTTTTATCATGCACCCAAGGCTTAAAAGAAAAGGTAAAAAGTCTTTCATATTTTTGTCTCTCTGTATTTGTCTGTTCTTTCTCTATTTTTCTGTGTCTCTGTCTCTCCCCTTCTTTCTTCCTGGATCTTCCTTCTCCCTTTTTTTTCCCTTTACTTCTCTATCAGGACAGTTATTTCTGTGGATGAGACAACTCCAGTCATAAATAGGATAGGCATTTACATGGAATAGTTCTAAAATAAAATAAGGATATTTTGGTTAAGAGACGCAAGGCCTCTGCAGCCTTTGTTTAAATACTTCAGCAAGAGGAATGTTTTCCTGAATCAGAGCCTCTACAAAGGATGTGACTTTCTATTTTGAGATACAAATTCTGAAAGCTATGAACTCCAAGATGTTAGAGAAAAATGCAGTGTCCACTGACTATCTTTAGGTAAACAGATGAACATATTAACATAGTCTTTCCGAATGATTTCTACATTCTTTATCTATCTGGAGAATATGAATATATAAGATCTAAAAAGATAGCAACATAGATTTATATCTTATTCACTTTGTAAGTATATATTGTTTAATCTGAAAAGATGGAAATCTACATTGGTATTATTTTAGACTTTCTTCTATATCTATACTTGTTAATACAGTTAATATGCATTCAAATATCCTCTATTTTTATCAAAATACCACAATTTTGTATAATGACAACACATTTATTAAATTACAGCTTTAAAAAGAAAAGAAAGAAATATCCTTATTCTCTTTTCATAGTGGAAATTTAATCCTATAGGGAAGTTCAGCATTTCATTGCCACAAACTGCCCAGAAATCAGTTAAAATAATAGATTAATCTCATTTTATATTTAACCATAATGTCAACATGACAGTTTGGTTTACCTGCTCCTGCGTGCAGTGTTTGAAGGAGGAGAAACTGCAGAAAGCCGGCAAACATACCAGCAGCATCAGAGTGGTGAAATCAAGGCTGCTGGCATCAAGATGTTCCTCCCCAGATTCCAGCTAGCAAAAGTAGCAAACTCACAACACAATCAAAAGATCCCTCAGAATGCCAAGGAGATTGAAGAGAAAAATCCCCCGTGGTCCTCGTGTTCTAAATTCACCCCCCCCAAGTCTGCAGTGTCCAATATTATACAACAGTGACACCGAACAGGGCCAGAAGTGCTGCTCTCATCAAAACAAATCTCTGCAGTGCCCTGCTCTCATTGATTACTGCATTAATCTATAGTGCTCAGTGCTATGCTAAAAAGGTTGTTCCCACAAACATTAATCGTTTAGAAGTCCAGCATTAACCAAGTCCCAAACAGAAATGCATAGAGAAGCTCTGCAGACAATGGGAAATAAATGCTATAGTCCCTTAAAACTGACACAGGAGAAAAGCAGGAAGTACAGACACACACACACACATGCTCTGGAAACTACGCATTATTCATTTTCAGTGGTATTTCCCAGACTAATTTATTGGTGGGCTAAAATAAAGTCAATTAAACCTCAAATCTACAGGAGAACAAGGAAAAGCTTACCTTAGATGATTGAGTCCCATTACTTGATCCCCTGGCTGATTTCAATGAGTTCTGTTTAACCAAGGTTTGTTCTTTCTGCTGCTCTCAGATCAGAAGGCTCTCTCCCTACCTGATGGCAATAACTGGAACTAAGGAAAACAGCAAGCACTAACTGAGTGCCCACAGAGAACTGCTAGATCCTGTAGCAATATTCCTTTTCAGCTCCAGAACCATCAGCTGACTACAGCACATTCAGGTTTTGAGTTGTGGTGGCAGCTCATCCCAAGAGAGTAATGAGACTGAGCCTCACCAGGACTTGGCCAAAAGACAAAAACAAAACAAAACAAAACAAAACCAAAAAAAAACCCCAAAACCAGAGAGCTAAAAATTTCCTAAGACATTGGATTTTGCTACTTTCCTCAACACACCTTTGGGGAGAAGGGGATCAATAAGGAAAAAAAAATATGGAAATGGGACCTTTCATGATTTCATAAATGGTTTTCCCTCAACATCCATCTAGTTTTGAAATATGGAGAGAGAGAGAGAAAGAGACAGACAGAAAGAGAAAGAGACAGACAGAGAGAGAGAGAGAAAGAGAAAGAGAGAGAGAAAGAGAGAGAGAATACTTGCACAGATAATAGTTTGTTCATTTAAAGTACAAATTCATTATATCCAGTCTGTTTTCCCTTTCATAAATGACAAAAAGATATCATGTCCCCAGTTAGAGTAATAGAATATTAGAATTGGGAAGGATCTTAGTATTTCGGACAGTCCTATCTATCCCAGGCAGCTGCCATGAATCTAGATTTAGAGTTATGAGGGAACATAGAGGCAAGATAGTTCAACCTTCTCATTTTAAAGATAAGAAAACTGATATCATGGAAGGTAAAAATGACTTGTCCAAGGCCACAAAAATGGTACAAATATTCTGAGAGGGGAACATTTAGCTTTTTGAATACTGATAATGACAGGAAATTCACTGCATTGGGGGCAGCACATTCCAATTTTGGACTGCTCCATTGTGAATTCTTCCTAATTTTGAGTCATCTACCCAACTTCAGTCACACAGAATAATTCCAATATAATGTCCATGCTATAACTTTAATTTAGTTTTGAAAATTGCAAGTCTATACTTTTTTTTTTTTTTGCTTTTTGCTGAGGCAATTGTGGTTAAGTGACTTGCCCAGGGTCACACAGCTAGGGAATGTTAAGTGTCTGACACGAGATTTGAACCCAGGTCTTCCTGACTTCAGGGCTGGTGCTCTATCCACTGCGCCACCTAGCTACCCCCAAGTCTATACTTCTTAATTATTTTCTTATACAAATTTAGCATCTTAAATTCCACATGTGTCATTCCCTTGCTCAGTAAACTCTCTTAGTGAAAGAAAAGAAAGGAAGGAAGGAAGGAAGGAAGGAAGGAAGGAAGGAAGGAAGGAAGGAAGGAAGGAAGGAAGGAAGGAAGGAAGGAAGGAAGAAAGGAAGAAAGGAAAAAAGGAAGAGAGAAAGAAATGAAGGAAGAAAAAGAAGGAAGGAAGGAAGGAAAGAAACTTTCTGGGATGTCATTCAGAGTCTTTCATAATCTTACTCCAACCTTCATTTCCAGCCTTATTGTGTATTGCTCCCTTTACTTACTCTACAATCCAGACAAATTGACCTCCTTGCTTGTTTCCATACTTGACCCTTCATCTTCCAACTCTGTGTTTTTGACAAAGGCTGTCCTCCTTAATGTGACCACCTAGAATCCTAATTTTACTTCAAAGCTCAGCTCAAATGTTACTTACTCCATGATGCCATTCCTGACACTGCTATATGTTATTCTCCCTTTCTATGAAATCAGTTTATATACCCTTACATAGGCTTTGAATATACTTGTCTAGCATATACTTATGCATGTATATTTTGTCTCTTACTATAGAATGTAAGTTCTTTAAGGAAAGAAAATTTCATTTTTGTCTTTGAATTCCCATTGTTTAGCACAGTGCTTAGTCAATAGTTGGCACTTAATAAAAGTTTATTAATTAATTAATCAAGAAATTAATACAATATCTCCAAGTTCCTTCACTATTATTATTATTGGTTTATGATCCATTTTATCAGTTACCTTTTGAAAATGTGATGACTATCTTGTGATGTATGCCCGTGACCTTTATTAGTGGGGAAGCTTAAGTAAGTGGATCCCTAAAACTCAAAAGTTCTGCATTAGAGTACTACACTATATCTGGCACCACTATGGTGAGTTCCCAAGTCAGGGAATAAGGAGCATCAGACTGCCTGAGAAAGGGTAAATTGGCTCAAGTCATAATTGATATAAGCAATCTGCTATATTTTTATAATCTGGGATGAAAAAAAGAAGAAAAAAATAAATTAAAGGAAATGAAAGAAAAGAAAAGGAAAGAAAGGAAAAGGGAAGGGGAAAAAGTGAAGGGAAGGAAAGGAAAAGGAAAGAAAAAGGAAGAGAAAGAAATTGAAAGGAAAGGAAAATGAAAGAGGGAGAGGTGAGGAAAAAGAAGAAGGGGAAAATAGAAAATGTGATGATTATAACCAAACATAGAAACATAAACAGAGGAAAAAAAAAGCCAGTGAATTTTCCATGTTTTACAAATATAGTTTTGTGGGTTTTTTTGGTGAACAAGAAACAAAAAAAGAAACCGTGATACTTTAATTAAACATATGTTTGATCAATACTTTTAGTTATTTTCAGTCACATCTGAATCTTCAAAACTCCTTTTGGGATTTTCTTGGCAAAGATAATGGAGTAGTTTTATCATATCCTTATCTAGCTCATTTTTATAGATGAGGAAACTGAGACAAACAGGAAGGGGTACATAACCAATAAATATTTGAAGCTGTATTTGAACTCGTCTCCCTGATTCCAAGCCAAGTGATCTATCTATCCAGCTGCATGAGTACAATGGAGTTGTTACTTCCCTTAATTATTGGCTTTTGTTGTTAATCTGATTATTAATACTTTGACTATGATATTTACTGTTGGATTATTCTTTTGCAAATGTTACATTAATAATTTATAATGAGCATGTGGTCAATTAAAATCCCTCATTTTTAATGATAATTCCCTGAAAATGATTTCTCTGCCATTTAAAACTCATGCAGTTGATGTTTTAACCTAATGGTATGAGTTTATATTTACTTGAATACTCAAATAGATTTGTGATTTCAAAGATGTGATGATTCTGTCCAATAATGCAGATCATAAACTAACCATGGTGATTCATCCTATGTAACTCCTGTCAACAATGTCTCATAAGAACATCAGAGTCCCTTCAATCCTGGGGATCTTCTCCACTGTCCCTAAACATTTCAAGGATACTATTGTAAGATATGCCCTACTTTCAGTTATATCCCATTCTTGTCATGCAACCAGCCTATGTCTCCAATAAAACTTTTAATCATATTAAATTTCATCACGATAAATTAGGTCTATGACAGCACTATGGAGCCTGTTCTGATTCTAAACTTGGGGTCAGCAAGACCTGAACTCAAATCCTGTCTTAAACACTCACTTGCTGTGTGTTCCTAGGCATGTCACTTAACCTCTGTCTGCCTCAATGTCCTTAACTGTAAAATGAGGATAATAATATCACCTATCTCACAGGATTGTTGTGAGGATCAAATGAGACAATATTTGTATGACATTTAACATGGCACCTGGTACATAGCAGTTGTTTAATAAATATTTGTTTCCTTCCTTTTTGATATTTAAGATATTAGTTAATTCTTTAAACCCTAAATTTTGATTAGAATTCCCTCCAAGTATTTTTTCTAATCATTGGTAAAAATACTTTAGAAAAAGGATTGTAGCAATAATAGATCTCCCCTCTTGGTTCACCATGAACCACTAATTAGCATTCTTTCACTCACTGAATTTTCTATTAATTGACAGTTAGGTACCATTTATATTGCATTACTTAGGATCAGCTCTGTTAATTATATCAGTTAATTTCAAATGAATATTTTAAGTGATTTTGATATCACCTATATACTATATGCATATAAGAATGCTTTTACAATGTTACTGCTTTCCATATGGTAGAAAATTTATAGATATTTTTCTAACAATGAAAAGTCAAAATGATTACAAAATAAAAATTCAAAAGTCTTCCATAGTTTTTCAGTAAAGCCATTTGTACTTAAAGTGGTTGGGACTATTTGACAGCAAGATCTATGAAAAAATCAAAAAAGAAAAATTGGCAGATTTGATAAGCCTTAGGCCATCTTAGGCTTGGTAAATCAAATCTTTTATTTAAGCATCATTGAAATGGAATGATTTGACAAGTTTTTTTCCATTGACTAGCTGATTTTTCATTGATTCTATTTGAATGAATTGTCTTTCTCTTAAGTTCTTGTGAGTGTTATAGTCAAAGCTGGCCAAAAAGATCTAAGAGGTAACAAGATCTTAGTGTTTGAAAATGATAGATTAAAATGTTTAACAGCCAGATTTCAAGGAGGGCCAACAGAAAACAAGAGCAAGGAATATAATTTAATTTAATCTGAACTGTTAACATTTTCACTTTCTTATTTTTCAACTTCCTTATGTTTAGACAATCAAAAAACAGTAAATTAAACCCTATTTTTAACTTTCCCGTTACCCAAATGTAAATGCTCACACTGAAAATTTGAAAACTGATTCCTATAACTCAATTTGAATTGATTGCTAGCATATCCTTTCTAGAAGTTGCGGGGGAAGGACAAGAAAGCAATAAAATCAAGACAACAATGTATAGTGTCACAAGGGCTCTAAAATAAGAACTTAGGTTCAAACTCGATCTTTGATGGTTTATTCTTATATAAGATTGGGCAGATCATTTATTTTTCTTGGGTCTCAGTTTCCTAATCAATAAAATAAAATTAACTATAAATCTTTTATCCTATGATCTTAAATAGTAGAAGGAATTTTAAAGCAATTCTTTGATCAAGATTCTTTTTTCATATAAAAATTCTTAATCACATCATAAAAATGTGGATAGCTTATTAAATGTATCAATAGGCATTTTTAAAGTGTCTATTATATAACAGACATTGAATTAGACACTAAGGAAACAAGCAAAAACAGCACCTGCTCTCAATGAGCTATCAGTAAAGAAGGATAAATAGAATACTGTTTAGATTGCAACCAATTAACAACTAACAACACTTAAAATTTGGTATCAAATAATTTATTGTAAATAAACTTTTGAACTCTTTGGGTATGGTGAATTGGTATATATGACATAGAATTGTTTTCTTATTGACAGGTTGAAATAGTTTTGTTTCCTCAATAGTATTTTACTTTCTAATTATATGTAAAGATAGTTTTCAACATTCAATTTTGTAAAATTACAAGCTCCAGATTTTTCCCTCCCTCCCTTACCTCCCTAGTCCTCAAGAGAACAACCAATCTGATGTAGGTTATGCATGTACAAGCATTTAAAATATATTTCCAGATTAGTCATATTGGGAAAGAAAAAAATAGAACAAAAGGGAAAACCATAAGAAAGAAAAAGCAAATAAACAAACAAAAAGGGTGAAAATAGCATCCTTCTATCTACATTCAATCTCCATAGTTCTCTCTCTGGATGAGGATAGCATTTTCCATCCCAAATCTATTAGAATTGTCTTGCATCCCTGGATTGCTGAAAAGAATTAAGTCTACCATAGTTGATCATCACATAGTCTTGCTCTTACTATGTACAATATTCTTCTGGTCTGCTCACTTCTCTCAGAATCAGTTCAAAACATTTTTCTATGTTTTTCTGAAATCAGCCTGCTCATTGAAATAGTTTATTTTTAGTAAGTCTCATGTGAATTAAACTTAGTTATCCCTATTTGAGCTTTTGGAAAACCATAGACTTAAAATGTTTGTAGAAATATTATTATCTAAATGAATTACATCATTTCTAGAAGAAGAAATTAGAAAGGGAAAATAACTTACCCAGGCCTATTCATCTGTTTTGTATCAAAGCTAGGGTTGAAATACTTAATCTTTGAGCCTGTGATACTTCTGCTAACCTGTTATGCATTTCCTATGAATATCCTTGCCTTATGTTTTCCTCATTTGTTTTGGTCTATCACTGGTCATAATCCTTATTTCAAAATTACAGTAAATTGCTAAAAGATGCTTGTTCATTTCTATTGACATGACATTTCTACCTCCCGGGTTGTTTTGAGGATCAAATAAGACAACACATCTCTAAGCCATTTTTCAAACCTTAAAGTATTATATATATGCTTAGATATGGGTGCAGTGTTAAAGCGTTAGTCCTGGAGATTCAGGAGGACATGAGATCAAAACCAACCTCATACATTTACTAGTTGTTTGCTGTCAGGCAAGTGGTTTTATCTCTCTCTGATTCTGTTTCCTCATCTGTAAAAATAGGGATAATAGTAGCAGCTGCTTCCTGGGTTATTATAAGGATCTATGAGATATATACTTGTAAAGCATTTTGCAAATCTTAATCTAGTATGCTAATTCTAGTTCTCATTCTAATTATTATTATTTTATAGATAAAATGTAATTAATTTCTTATAAGTTCCTTAAATGTCCATTAAGTAATGTAAGATCATTTTAGTGACTGATATGAAGGGGATTTGAAGGTCATCTATTCGAATCTCGTTTTACAAATGAATAAACTGAACCCAAGTGAGATTAATTCAGGTGGTTGGAATTCACATCTAATACTTCTGAGGAAACTATAAGCTCTTCAATAGCAAAGGCTTGTTTTTTCCCCTTCTCTTTTTATTCCCAGGGCATCTTTCTGGCACATAGTAGGCCTTTAATACTCTAGTTGACTAATAGCAGATTAAACAAATGGGTCTCTGAAATAGGATAGGAATATCCAAAAAATACAATCAAGGATTTTGAAAGTACAGTGTTGACAGACCAAACAACACTTCTTTCTCTTACTTTTGGTAGGTAAGAGAGTACTAACTGCTATCACCAGTGCCACTTACACAATGTCAAGACAAAGTATATTGCAATGGTAAGACCAATACAAATGACGTCCCAAAAACTGTATTTCAATCATGCTCCCATCATTATCCTTTCTAATCCCATTTTTAAAAATTCCTAAAATGCAAGTATTAACTTGCTGGTTTGCATCTCTTAATGCTATAGTTCTATGATCCTATGAATAACTTCAATTTGCTATATCTGGCTGCATTGCTCCATAAACTTAACTCAGGAACAACTTAATACGTATGTCTAACACTTATCCATCCTGTGTTGTTATCACATCCATAGCCCTTGAGAAATGAAATTTACAGCTTGTAAACACATTTTATATAGTTACCATTTCAATCTATTACCTATTGAGTTTCCCTGGGAAGGAATACATTATACCAAAAATATCAATTGCATGCATCCATGATATCTCAGGATTGGAAAGCACCCCAGAAGCCATTGGGTTTAAGCTGTATCTGAACAAGAATCTCCTCTGTAACAACTTTGAGAAGTGGTCATCTAGGCCAGTGGTTCTCAAAGTGTGGTCCAGAGATTCCTGGGGAATGTCTCTGCAACCCTTTCACAAGTTCACAAGTTCAAAATCAGTTTTTATTTATAATGTGGTAAATATCTATAACTATGACCCACATAAACAAAAACTTTTGATAAGATTCTCAATAATTTTTATTAGTATAAAAGGATACTAAGAACATAAGTCTGAGAACCATTAACCTAGGCTACATTTGAGACCTCTAATAAGCTCTTCTCAGCTAATGTTTCATATAAACTTATCTAAATAGTACAATGGATAGAATACTATTATTTACCAAAGCATCTCATTGTATTTTTACATAGATAGTTATAGTAATTAAGGAATTCTTTCTTAGAATATATCTCTCTTTAACCTCTCTAAAATCTATCGTTCCTAGATCTGCCCTCTGGAGCCAATTAACAAATTTGAGAATATTTTATAACTTTTGATAACTTTTCCCCTCTCTTACTTAAAAACCTAGAGATGACTATGATGACACCATCATGCATTTAAATACTTTGGAGAGAAGTAGGGTAGTTACTATAACTGTCTTTCATTTACCTGGGGGCATTGTTTTGCCAATAGTAAGTGTGTATATGTAAGATTGAAACTTTATATTATTATAGGTAGCATATAATGTAATAATACATTTTATTACAACTATTATTACAATTATTGTTGGGGTTCTTGCTGTTATCATTTCTATGGCTTTAGAACCAGAAAGATAGCACTTTCAATCTGTTACAGACAATTACTGGCTGTGAGATCCTAGGACAGTCATTTAATCACTCTTTGCCTCTTTTAAGTTTCCAAATCTGTAAAATGGGAATGATGATTACATTTATTTTTAGAGCATTATTAATGGAGATCAAATAAGAAATTTAAATAATGAAATAATAAATGTAAAGTTCTTTGCAAATCTTAAAGTGATATTTAGAGGCTATGGTCCATTATAATTGCTAATGTTTACATAAGTAAAGCTTGATTCTTTGTGTCCATATGTGCTGGCATAATTTCTACTTGTACACAACCCAAATTCCCTGTACGCTGTATTTGATTTGAGTAGGCAAAGCAAGAATTATGTTCTATATTTGATTTCCTACTACTGCTAAGTTCTTTTCCATAAGGTAATCAAACTCATTTGCCATCTATATTCTATTTGATCAGCATGAGGCAGTCACACAAGGCTTTCATGCAATTATGATGCCTGGCCAATTCACAGCAATGTCAATGTCTTTCCATGCTCTCAGAGCATCAATTATCTATAACAATTAGATATTGCAACTGTAATTTCATCTACATAGAGAGATCCCTGGTGACAGAACTTTCTCTACCATTGCAAGTAGACATATTAAACAGATTACAGTGATAGAGAGTTGTTTAGAACATAAATAAATCATGGGATCTGTCCAGGGCCACATATCTAATAGATATCACTTATAAGATTTGAATCTAGATCTTCCTGGATCTGTAGCCAGCTTTCCAGCCATTACCACCACAATGCTTTCAATTTTTTTTCAGAACCTACTGGAAATCCTTAGTCCTATAATGTTATTTTCTATATCCAATAGTCACATTTTTAAGAAGCAGGTGATAGAGACTATGGTGAATTCTAAGAAAGTAAAGCTCTGCTTTGAGGAGAACAAAAAATAGATAAATAAATGCAATCATGCAAAATCTATTATATAAAAATAGTCAGGCTGGGGAACCAGGTACATTGTGAAACAAACACTATCACCCTCTAGAAAGAATAGAATGAATCAGGATGTCCCATCCTCTATCTCCAGCTCACTCCATTGCTTACCGGCACGTGTCAGTCTTGTCTCAGCTCCTTGATCTTCTGGACCAACAGCCCATACTCCTCGCCACCCTTCTGAAGACACAGACATTCCAGGTGCACACATTTGCAAGTCACAAATAGAGTCAGTTTTGCAAGGAAATCTAGTTAGGAAATAGTATTCTTGCTCTGCTAGTCACCCTCGGTGGCTCAAGATTTTATCAAGGAAATGAATATAAGAGAAGCTCCTTCTATCATTTTACTAATATTATTAAAGAAGGAGGGGAAAAGGCAAAAGCAGTGGGCCAGCAAAAGCAAAGAATGAAAACTGAAAAATAATATTAGCATGGCAGGAGAATATCTCTCTTGTATATGCCTGACTCAGGTCATTGCCGGCACTGGAATGTTATTTGAAGTATGGCTTAGATAAACTAATGTGCACCGTTGTGGGTGGGCCTGGTGCTATGAAAATTGGTAGATTTTACTGAGGAGCAGCATATTGGGATCTCAGTTGGTTCTTAGCCAGATCCACGGGAGTCAGGAAATAATCCCTCTGCCAGATGACGTTCTTCTCCTAGCCTTTCCCTCTGTTTACCTATTTCCCCCTCCCAAATTGCCCTAACTAGTGGCCTGTCCCCTGCTGTGAGTTTATTTGTAGAAAGACTAAATAAAGGAATCTCATGACAATAAAATGGCCATTAGCCCCCAAAATGAGTTCTTTAAATATACCTTTTTCCCCCTCTTTTCACTATGAGATTACAGCCAATTTAGCAAAACTTTTAGGTAGGTTGCTTATTCTTGCTTTACTTTCCTTGTATAAGCAAGAATCTTTTCTACGTATAACCGATATTTTCCTAATTGCAGTAGATATATGTCATTCATTCATTTACTTAAGGAACATTTATTTAATAGTTTTGAAGTGTCAGCATTAACTCAGACTTCCTGAATTCAAACATGGCCTCAGACACTTAATAGCTATGGGACCCTCAGCAAATTTCCTATCCCTATTTGCCTTAGTTTCCCCATATGTAAAATGAGCTAGAAAAGGAAATGGCAAATGATTCCAATATCTCTACCGAGAAAACTCCAAAAGGGGTCACAAAGAGTTGGACATGACTGAAATGACTCAATAACAAGCTCAAAGTAACGGTGGGTTCATCTACCTTGGAAGCAAATTTTCATTAACACAAAAGTAGACGTTAAAGAGGTAGTGCTTTTATTTTTCTGGTTAGAAGACTTTATGATATTTTATTAAACACATCCTTCCCAAAAGAGCAGTAAGGTTGTTTAGTGTATAGCAACTTGTCTTGACATTAGGAAACCTAGGTTCAAATATTGAGTTTCTTACTGGCTATATGATTCTGGAAAAGTGAATTACTCTCAGTGCTTTGTGCCCCTCAAAAATTATGATTACAGAAACATAAGAAATGGGGATCAGTAGAAGAAATTTTCCCCAAAACTGTTCCCTAGTCTGATGAAATCACAAGTCCAGACCTAGAAAACAAAATATAGCACAATCTAACACATTTTTCTGAAACTTATGTCCATCCCCTTTTGTACAAAAGATCATATAGGTGGTGCAATGCATTCATATACTGCTGGGCATGGCATAAGGGAAATTTGAATTCAAATTCTGCCTCAGACACACTATCTGTGTAACTCTGAGAAAGTCACTTGGCTTCTGTCTGCTTCAGTTTCTTTAACGAGTGAAGTAGGGATTATAATATATCAAAGGGTTGTTGTAAGGATCAAATGACATACAATTTGTAAAGAATTTAACTTACATAGTAGGCTTTGATAAATGTTTATTCTCTTCCCTGTTCTTTCATATAGTCCTAGTGTTGATAATGATGATGTCTCATATGGATATGATAATTCCTATATTTTAAAACATTTTCATTTACATTGATAATAATAACTAATGACATAGCACACTGGAATTGGCAAAGCCCTGGACATATTTTATCTGATTTGATTGTCTTAATCTATATCTTGCTACTGGACCCAGATGCCTCTGGAGGGGAAAGTGACCCTGTACAGCCCTCCCTCACTTAAATCCAATTCACTTGCATATCATGACATCACCTCCCTGATATCATGGTCCTCTTCAAGAACAAAGAACAAACAACAACAATAACAGCAGCAACAACAACAATTCTTGCAATAAGCTATTGATGTAGTTGCTATTAACATTCCTTTTTTCCCCAAGTTGTCTTGATTTTCACAATTATACCAAGTGACAATAGGTCAGCAAGTACAATTCGTCTTTTGCAGATAAGAATACCAGAGATACAGTGACTTTAAATGATGTGCCTAAGACCACAAATTGACTTAAGTTAGAACAGATCTCCATTTCTTTTAATCTTCTCATTATAACACACCATCATCTTTGAATTAATACCTGAGATTACCTAAAGAGCTTACCCTAATTAGTTTTCAATGGGAGGATATTTTTCAAATACAGGAGCAATTCTTTTTTTTTTCTTTTCTTTTCTTTTCTTTTCTTCTCTAGGCTTCTAGTAAAAGCTTATTCAAAATGAAATTGATTATAGAAGCTCAAACTCAATCCAAGGTTATATTCGATTAATACTGACTTAGTTTTTACATTACTATTGTTTGTTGAAATGCTAAGGAGATATAAAGGATCATCTGTCACCAGGAAATGAAGGCCTATTCTATACATATCATTTCTTGACTTTTATTTGCATGTTTTTTTTCAAAACTCAATGAATATCTGTGCTCAATAACTCATTTATGTCACATTTCTGAAATGCTTTGAAAGACCCCATACCAATACAGAAAAAACAAAATGTACATATTAACAGATTTTAATCCTTTAAAATAATGAGACTTATAAGATTGTAAATGACTGAGCAGACAGAAAGCTATATGTGGCTACAGATTGAAGTCTGACCCAATGAAAATGACACCATGCTACTTGGCTGATCTGCATTTTTAATTTTGTTCTAATTAATATGTCATTATTTAAAGAGAATCAAAGCTAAAAATAATGAATCCTGTTCATGAAATTCGTAAGTGTAAATTCTATATGTAAACCAGAATTCTTGAATCTCATAAAGGGGACAACTTTGAGCTTCAAAAAAGAAAAAAAAAGAAAGAAATAGCATATGTGAAATAGGATTGCTAAGAAGATAAGGCTCTATTCACATCCCTTCCAAAAATTCTGGTTCATATGATTTGACCTAGTTCACATTTATCTTCCCCCCCTTTTTCCTTTGCATTTGCCCAAGTGAACAGGATATTTATAAAACAATGGCCTCCTGTAGTATATTTCCTTTATTTACTTTCTATTATTGCTTTTGTGTTTCTCTGGTTATTGTAATTAAATTTATTCACCTTAAAGGAAGAAAATGTATTTTTCTTGGAGTCTAATAGACATAGCATTATATGAGAAATGCTTACTAAGTCAAAAGTATCTGCATCATAGCAATGGTGAGGGAAGCAGAGACTTTGTTTTTTTGTTTGTTTGTTTGTTTTTACATTTTACATGACTCCGTTTATTTGCTTTTATTCTGGATAACAATATACCCATAACCCATCAAAATGAGCAGAATGAAAAGCTTCATCTTGGAGACTTAGAGTGACTACTAAAACCCAAAGTTTCTTCTCTGTCCACTTCTTATGCCAATGGGCACTGTGCCCTAAGACCTGGCTGGAAATGCGGTAGCAATGACTTTGCCTTCCTCACATCTGCTGCCACACTGTACTAGCCCTGCTTCTTCCCTCCTGACCTTGAAAAGGAAATGAACTCAGTAGGAATGATAACTGGTGTTTTAATAAAATTTGCCATCAAAAAATGCCCATCATAGGCATGATTTTATTCTGATTAATAGCAATTGGTGCAAAATAGAGCAGATATTGAGCTTCCTGTTTTATAGGTAAGGAAAAAAAAAGATTGATAAAGTGAAATGTCCAAAGTACCAAATTCAGAAAGATATAAATGGGATAAGGACCTGGGTCTCCTGATTCAAGAAACTAGTTTCTAGTAATTCTTGCATCAATTATCTTGCTATTATTTTCTATAAATATTTATTTTGAATTTGGGGAAGCTCCTAAAATCAGAAAGATTCCTTTTCCTAAACTCAAATCAAGTCTCAGACATTTACTTAGTTATGAGACCCTGGGCAAGTCACTTAACCCTGTTTGCCTCAGTTCCTCCTCTGTAAAATGAAGTGGAGGAGGAAATGGCAACCCATTTCAGTATATTTGTCAAGAAAAATCCAAAAGAGGATCATGAAGAGTGGGACACAACAACAGCAACAACAACAAACAACCTAAGCAACAAATACTTTAAATTTATTTTATAATTATAGACTAGTACCAACTAAAATGTAAGTAGCTCTTGAAGATTTTCAAAACACTTTTT
Source organism: Myrmecobius fasciatus (assembly GCA_023553655.1). Classification (NCBI taxonomy): domain Eukaryota; kingdom Metazoa; phylum Chordata; class Mammalia; order Dasyuromorphia; family Myrmecobiidae; genus Myrmecobius; species Myrmecobius fasciatus. The sequence continues at coordinate 77,071 of JAJPUD010001339.1, forward strand.
AAACATTTCCTCATTTAATTCTTAGGAAAAACCTGGGTGAGTGCTATTATTCTCATTTTACAAATGAAGAGACTGAGTCAGAATTGGCTTGCCCAGGATCATGGAAGTAATAATTATCCAAGGTAAGATTTGAGCTCAGATCTTAAGGTCAGTCCTTTGTTTACTGTGCCAACTAGCAAAATTTTAAATGTAGGTGTTGTCTCTGGTAAAATAATTTCCTTTTTTATCTTTCTTTTTTTAATTAAAGCTTGTTATTTTCAAAACTTATGCAGGATAATTTTTCAACATTAACCCTTGCAAAACCTTGTATTCCAATTTTCCCCCCTCTTCCCTCCAGCCCCTCCCTTAGATGACAAGTAATCCAATATATATTAAATATGGTAAAAATACATGCTAAATCCAATAATGCATACATATTTGTGCAATTATCTTGTTGCACAAGAAAAATCAAATTAAAAATAAAAAAATGAGAAAGAAAATAAAATGCAAGCAAATAACAACAAAAAGAGTGAAAATGCAATATTGTTATCTGCACCCAGTTCCCCCAGTGCTCTCTTTGGGTGTAAATGGCTGTCTTCATCACAGGATCATTGGGACTAGCCCGAATCATCTCATTGTTGAAAAGAGTCATATCCATCAGAACTGATCATCATATAATCTTTTTATTGCCATATACAATGATCTCCTGGTTGTGCTCACTTCACTTAACATCAGTTCATGTAAGTCTCTCTAGGCCTCTCTGAAATCATCCTGCTGATTGTTTCTTATACAACAGTAATATTCCATAACATTCATATACCATAACTTATTCAGCCATTCTCCAACTGCTGGGCATCCACTCAGTTTCCAATTTCTTGCCACTACAAAAAGGGCTGCCACAAACATTTTTGCACATGTGGGTCCCTTTCCCTCCTTTAAGATCTCTTTGGGATAAAAGCCCAGTAGGAACACTGCTGGATCAAAGGCTATGCACATTTTGATAGTCCTTTGAGCATAGTTCTAAATTGCTCTCCAGAATGGTTGCATCAGTTCGCAACTCCACCAACAATGTATTAGAGTCCTAAGATAAAATAACTTCTTAAGGCTCCTTAACGGAAGAGATTATTTTAATTGCTTGCAGTGCACAGAATAATATCTATCACATAGCAGGTACTTAATAAACTTATGGATAGGTAATTGATTGACTGATATTATCAATAGGTCTACACCATTTATATTATGTTACACTGCTTTAACATGAGTGAACAAAAACGAAGTCATAATCTTTAGTTTGTGTTATTCACTTACTTTGTACCTTCTCAATGGAGAGATAGATGTATGGATGACCTTAACTATAAGATGACAACTCTATTAAACAACTACTAAAGGGAGATAAGCCCATTCCTATAAGAAAATTACATTCAACTGAGGAATAAAGTAGATAACAATAGATTTGGAATCATAAAAAATGAGTTCTCCTCATGGGTCATTATGTATTACCTATGTAACTATGTATTAATCACTGCTCTGGTTTTTTGATTTAATGAATGAGGATATTGGATTAGCTTATTCCTATGGTCTTACTTACTATATCTCAGTCCCCATTGGAATGAATTCTATATAAACATATGGAGAGAATTTCTTCAAAATATTCAATTTGGTTTACTTACACCAAAATGAGGTAAGGCCAAGGTTCAAGTGAGAATTAACCATAGGAAATATTAATTGAAAGTGATTATTAATCAGGGCAGAAGCTAGAAAAGCACTTAAAACACAAATTGGAAATTTTGTTTTGAATGTAACTGGGGAAAAGTGTTAAATAAATAAAATTTTTAAAAAGTAAAGAAAAAGAAAAAATCCAGAATCCAAGAAAAGGACTGTGGGGACTGAATATGGCTCACAAGATAGTTATTTTCACTTTTTTGTTGTTATTTGCTTGCTTTTATTCCTTTCTCATAAATTGCTTGATCCTAATTTTGGGAATTTAAAAAATACAGTCATGACAACCTCATTAAGCCATTAAAAAAACTGATTGTGATCCCTGTGAAAAGAAAAAATGAAGCACAAATCAGAAGAGATTCACACAATAGTGAACAAGATATCAAATTAAAGAAAATGAAGTCATTAAAATAAGCAGTATCAAAACCATGGAATCATTGTGGTACTGAGATTACCACATTCCTAATTGGTAATTAAGCATAATGGAAGAGATGCTATAAAATATAATTGGTCTTATCTTAAAATACATTAAACCTGATAATCAGGGAAATTAGAAAACTGTACAAATTAATTTGATAGTTGAGAAATGTTTCCAAAAATTTGTACTTAATTTTTTTTGCTTCTTTTAAATCATAAATGAGCCTTCTGCTTGAGTAGCCAACAGATGTAATATTAAATACCTCCATAAGGGTCCATAATTAAGATGAGAAGAAAAATATTAATACTAGGAAGGTCTAAAATAAATCATTAATACATTTTTTTTCTTTGTTCAGCATTGAGGACACATGCTGATGTCAGGGCAGACTTGCAGGGTCTCTGAATCAAATAGCTGATTGTTCTTCCATTTTGATTATTCATTCTAAGGTATATAACTTGAACTTCAATATTCAAATATAGCTGATACTGCTAAAGCCCAGAAATATGGTATTTCAAGTCACTAAAATCCTTAGTATTATTCCCAAGGAGAAAATCCTGAATGGAATTTGAACTTAGCTTATTGTGAAAATTTTTATTCTTAAAAGCAATGAAGAGATGGATCTTAAACAAAGGAAAGTAAAATGAGAATCAAGAATATCTTGAGAAAAATAGCAGAGCTTATTTTCTCATTCTTAACTTTACTAGAGGCAACTGTTGGTGTAGTAGATAGAGCACGAGGCTTGGAATCAAGAAGACCTGACCTCAAATCAAGCCTAAGACACTGTTTGCCTCTGTTTTCCAGTTCTGTAAAATGAGAATAATAATGATACCTATCTCTCAGGATTTTTGTAAGTAAAATGAGATATTTGCAAAGTACACGGTAAACCTCAAAGTGCTATATAAATGCTAGCTATGATGATGATATAATTAACAAAAATCAATAATAATTGCTTATAGTTGGGATGATTTAAATTTAGGTTCCTCTCTGATACATCCTGGCTTTGTGACTCTGAACAAGTCATTTAATCTTTTAGTATCTCAGACAACTCTTTAAAAACATACATTTGAAATTTGGTGCCTATATGAATTGGTTGATAAGATTCCTCATAAGAAATTCTTTCTATCCATGAAATAAGAGGTAAAGTTTAAATATAATGATATGAATCACTATGAGAGGTATCATCAGGAAGTAGATAGAAGGCCAAACCTTGGATTCTAGAGAAGCCTTTTGTTCAGACATGCTATTGATACCTACTATGTGTGTGATCTTGGGCAAGTCACATCACCCTGTTTGCCTCTTGTGCTTCACGCAACTAATTAAAATCTGAATTGCAGGTAAATTGTTGATCTACATCAGGGAAAAAAGTTTCCACTCCTGGAGTTCTCTGAACCAATAAAAAAATATATCTAGACCAAAATGCAAAAGTTTGTCACAAAACTGGAAATGTGTACTATAAAATATGCTTGAGACTTTGCACCATGCTGAAAAACAAACCAAAAACAAACCAAAACAAAAAACAAAAAACACTGCAAGTGTTCATGTTTGGCATAATCATGATGCTTGTGAGATGTTAAGTTATACTTTACCTTTGGTCTTCTAAATCTCTGAAAGATAACTCCTATCATGATTTACATCTAGTGAACACTGGAAATAAGTAGAATAACTTTAGGAAATTCCACAGCTCTCAAAGAAAATAAAAAAAGTTCTTGCAATGCTACAAAAGTGTAACCTTACCTATCAAATAATGGTGGTTTTATCTATCAAATTTTGCTTTTATTTCTAGACTAACTACATGTAGCTACATGGCAAAGTGGGTAGAGCACTGGGCTTGAATCAGGAAGACTCATCTTCCTGAATTCAAATCCAACCTCAAACACTCACTAGGTATGTGATCCTAAAAAAGTACTTAACCCTGTCTCAATCCTCATCTATAAAATTAGCTAGAGAAGAAAATTTCAAACCACTCCAGTGTTTTTCCTAAGAAAACTCGAAAATGAAGTCACAGAGAATTGACATGACTAAATAACAATGGAATCAGTCCATCTGGACTCTCCCTCTCTATGTATACATATATATGAATGTATGTTGTATATGTTTATGTAAATATATGTACATTTGTGTGTATATGTATGTATACACACATCCATATATCTTTTTTCAAACTTATTTTTCTATTTTTAGATACATAAATTTATGAAGATTATTAAAGATTACAAAATACTAAGCAAAACATAAAAGTTAGGATTTTTTATTTTAGTTTAGATTTTTTGGGGTTGTTTTTGGTTGTTTGACCTTATTCTTGGTTAAAGATTATAGAAATTTCCAAAATGTTTAAATACACTAATACTTAGTATTTTTACTAGAGAGGCAGTAAGTACTTGGATTCTGAAGATTTGAGTTTGAGTTCCTATTGACAATCTGATTTTTCAGTATCTCTGCGAGAATCTTTACCTTCATTTGTAAAATGAAGCTGATAATTTTGTTACCTTTAATGAAACTTTGACTAACTAGGAGTTGTAGTTGATACAGTTGTTACAGTGTTGGGCTTGGAGCGTGGAAGAACCTAAATTCAGATCCTACCTCAGATGCAATGTCTGAGCCTGGACAATTTGCTTATCTCTCAACATGAGTTTTCTCGTTTGTTAAATATGGAGAGAAGAAAATATATTTACATAGCACCTTCTATGTGCCATTCTGTCCTTTTAACAAATATTGATAATAATCATTTATCAATATTAGCAATATCAATAAAACAAATCACTTGATAATATTTATGATATTACCCACAATAATCTTCTAGGATTGTTGTGAGAATCAAATAAGACAATACATGTAAAACATGTATATAAAGTATACATGTATATATAATATAAAGTATATATGTATACATAGTATATACATGTATATATGGAGTATACATGTATACTTAGTAGGAAGTATACATATATACTTTAGTGTGCTATGTAAATAATTATTATTACCTACTTTGGAGTTTGGTTATTAAGAAAGTGCTATGTAAAGCACAATATAAATCTCAGTTGCAAATCATTTTATTATTTTTATGACCCTTGTGAATGATTCAAAAGACAAAATAGGAGTCCAGATTGGATGGTTAACAATATCTACACACATCTAACACAAATAGTTAAACTTCTAATTCAAAACTTAGATTCTCATGTAAATCAAAAGGAATGAGGAAAGGCAAAAAGTGGCAAGAGTAGGACCTCTTTGGTCAGTCTGAGTCACCCAGTCTTTCTTTTCATGGCTAATACAGTTGAAATTTATAACAATTTGGCTATATGCAAATATATCTCAAATTATGGGCTACGAAGACTCAACAGTTAGATTTTTCAATAATAAAACAAACTAAACCTCATCATTTTGAAGTTATATTTAATGAATAAAGGAGGAGAACTCTAATGAGAAGAATGCATTTTCTCTGCTTTTATAAAGCAGACTTGGAATTTCTAAAGATGGAGAAATTGCTATTAAATACTTCTGTAGGGGAAGAAGAAAGAAGAGAAAGGATAATATTATATCTGTATTGCAATATGATTCATTTGATCCCTTCAACATCTCTGCAAGCTATGTATTATTATCCCCATTTTACAAGTGAGGAAATTAAGGCCAACAGAGTTAAATAATTGTCCCAGGAACATCTAGCTAGTAAGTATCTGAGGCTGGATTGGAACTCAGATCTTTCTGATTCCAGGTTCACTCTATCTACTGACCACACAAAACCTTTTCCGAGTTTCTCAATTATGTTTCAAATATGTTGTGGTGGGGCTGGAGGGAGGAGAAGCCTAATTTCTTTAAGAAGTTAGTTTGGAAGAAGCTGGAGATGGAGAGTACAATTTTAAGACATCTCAAATAGGATATTTTAAAGTAACATCTAATAACCCTAGGATTCAAACAGAAGGTGGAAATAAAAATCTGATTCTTGCTGGGGGAAAAAAAGATTATTCCATGCCACAAACAGCATTTGTTGTTTTCATGCAGTTTGTTAGGGGCAGAAACAAATCATAAAACAAATCATATTATGAAACAAATATGAACAAAATAGTTCTCACTTTCAAAAAATAGAGAGAGGAGGCAGAAAGAGAAGACTCCAAAAACTGAACTAGAATACTAAAGAAGCACTGAATGTCTTTCTGGCAAATTGCAGCCCCCAGTTGAAGGCACTTGGTGCCAAATCTTTTCTAATTTACCAAAAGCCAGAATATACTGAAGGAAATAAAGAGCTACAAACAAGCTAAGGCTTTTGGGCATGCTAATTACTATATTAAGAAAGTCAATGAATGAGGCAAAACAGTTAAAGTAGTTAATGACAGATTATTTAATCAGGAAGTACCTAATTTGTACCTAGCTGCTTATATATTTTTAAGTCTTTTTCTATGGGTAATCTATAATTAATTAAAGATCAATAATTAATGATTAACTGGTACAAAAGCATGTTATTTTTAACTAGTTATCCAACTATAGAAAAAAGCATAATTGTTTGTATAAGACCAATGTTATTGGAGTAGAAATGATGGAAAACCTGGGTGAGAGGCATTAATGAGGGGTGTGGCTGCTCTTTCTTAAGATTCATTATAGAGAATGAAAGGAAAACCAGACATTATCTGACATGCACCCTCAATTTTTAGAGAAGAAGTTTGAAAGGCCATTGAGAAATGAAAGACACAATGCCTTGGATTAAAATTCTACTGCATTATTTGAACAATTGATGCATTAAAATCTTTCAAAAATGAAATACTTAAGAACATAAAAGAAAACAATTCTAATGAGAAGACAAAGGTGATGGATTTGTCCTTAGAGATTGATATGAGTGCAGAAGGTACTCACTAACCACCATGCATTTTAAAATAGACATATATAGAAGATGGAAGCAGAGGGAAGAAACAGAGAGACAATACACATGGTATCATTCTAAAAGAAAAGGGACCATTAAAATATAGAATATATTAAAGCAGGTAGAATAAACAAATGATTTAAAAGAAACTATTTTGGAGAAAATAGAAGAATAAAAGATGGGCAGGCTCATAGATCTGTGTGAATAGAATGATGATAAATGATAATGAAGAAAGGGCAAAGCCACTCATTTCCCATTTTGCTTCCATTTCTTCTTCCATGAGGCATAATCTTTCAAATGGAAACAGAAAAGAAAAAAAAAAGCAAATAAAGACTTGCTACCCAAGGGACATTGGAGAGAGTAAAAGAGCACTCAGATAAATTCTAACCCAGAGTACTGAAAAAGAATTGGAAGATGTGATTGTTGACAGACCATCAGTTTGAAAATTATAGAGAAAGGGAGAGGGATAGTAGGGTTATACCTGGAGAGGAGCAAGTGTTTCAATTTTTTTTTTTTTTTTTTTTTTGCTTTTTTGTTGAGGCAGTTGGGGTTAAGTGACTTGCCCGGGGTCACACAGCTAGGGAATGTTAAGTGTCTGAGACCACATTTGAACTCAGGTCCATCCTAACTTCAAGGCTGGTGCTTTATCCACTGCGCCACCTAGCTGCCCCAAGTGTTTCAATTTTCAAAGAAAAAAGGATGATATGTGTATAAGTGTATAAACACAATCACACATACATACACATATACTGCCTTAATTTTCACAAACATTTTATTTGTTCATTTCTTCAGAAAATGTTTGTCTCTTATTCTTACCTCAACTTCCCATTGAGACATAAAAAAACCAAAGCCATTTTAAGAAATATGCATAGTCAAGAAAAATAAATTCCCACATTGATCATGTCCAAAAACTATCCTCCAAAACTGTATATCACATTACGCATTCTGCATCTCTTAGGAAGTGGATAGCATGTATCATCTTCATTATCAGCAGCAGCTCCTAAAATTGTTGTTGTTTGTAATATTATTATGTAGTGACTAGGGCAATGCATCTGGAATAAGAAAGACCTGAATTCAAATCTTGTTCTAAACAATTACTAGCTATGAAACTTTAGGAAAACCACAAACCTTTATTTGCCTCAGTTTCCTCAACTAGAAAACTACAATCATAATAGCACCTTTCCTTTTGGGTTTTTTGTGAGGACAAAATGAGAAACTTGTAAAGTGCTTTGAAATCTTAAAGTGCTATATAAATAAATGCTAGTTGTTGTTATATAAATACTAGTTGTTGCTACTGATTAGAGTTCTTAAGTCTTTTGAAACTTTTTTTTTCCTTTTGTAAAGGTTGATATATAAACTGTTCTTATGGTTCTGTTCCTTTCATTTTATATCACTTTATAGCGGTCTTTCCAAACCTTTTTTTTGTATTTCTTATGGCATAATACTCCATTATATTCATATACCACATTTTATCAGTTATTCCTTAATTGGTAGACACCCCTTCTTAGTTTCCCATGCTTTGTTCCTACAAAAAGACTTGCTGTTATTTTTAACATATCTAACTTTCCCCACCCCCCTTTTTCTTTGATTTATTTGAATTATAGGTCTATCTAGATATCTTAGCATAGGATTTTAGAATACCTCGTGATATTCTCATGGAAATGATGATGAGAATGGGTTAGATAATAATACAGTTGTTTTGGGAATTGATTTAATTTCTTAACTCAAAAGTTAGTCATTAATTGCTCAACATCAACTTGGAAAGAGATCCTTACAGAATAAAATATCATCACTTCCAGGAGGGTAAGCCTCAGGAGATAGCCATATATATAGAATAAACTTACCTGCCTTCTTCAAAAACCTTCTAATACTCAAATTTTACTGCTTATTTGATAATTTGCATGCTTTCAATCTATCATAATTTCTCACCCCAGTAATTTTTATCATCCTTCTACTCTTATACACATCCCACTCCAGACACCTTTACCAGTCCATTGTTTCCATCACATTCAACACTAATCTCCAAAAATGTTCCACTCCAAATGTATACACCATTTACATTGTAATCTCTGCAAAGCCTGCTCTATGATTAACAAATTTTCCTTCATTTTAAACCTTTTCCTTTCTCACTTTTTCTACCTTTTGGAAATCTAAATTTTAATCTTTACTCTGGTATTTGCAGGCTTTATGAAGATGGGCAAGTTACACTCTCTGAAACTGTTTCCTCATTCGTAAGATCAGGATAATAATATTTTATCATCTTCACCGGGTTCTTGTAAGGCTCAAAAAGAGACAAGGAATACAAAATGATTTGTAAACCTTAACACGTTATAGAAATATCAGTTATAATTTTTCCTAAATCCTTACAAAGCACTTTATGCCACTCTAACAGACTTAGGACATGTTAAAATATATTTTAAGAGATCTGAATTTATTATTTATCTTCAACAAGATTTTAAATTCCATGATAACAAGGAGTCTATTTATCAGCATTTTTTTATCTCTTCCAATGTTTCACACATAGTAGGCACATCATTAGTGTTCGATGGATTCAAATATAGTACCAGAAGGGAACCCAGGCCTATTTATGAAATTTAAGACTTTTGTATGTTCAGAGACAGCTAAGAATAGAGCTCAAAGATCATTTACTTTAACCCACTCATTTAAAAGGTAAGAAAACTTTGTTATAGCAAACTGTAATGAATTGTCCAAGGTAGATGTGAAAATTAAACTTGCCTTTTAATTCCAAATTTATTTTTTCCACTGTACCACATTGATATATGTATGTGATTGTATGAATAAATGTATGAATTTATTATTGGTATTGATTCATCTGTTTGTTCATCAACATTCAGTGTTTTTTGTACTCTACCACACTGATATGTCCATGGGTCCATCTGTATATGTATATGTGTGTGTGTATGTGTGTGTGTGTACAGTTGTGTTTCTATCTGTCCTTCTAGAATATGGAAAGGGTGGAGTTGGGTAAATAAGCAGTCTTGACATAGAACTCTCCCCTGAAATATTTCAAGAACACAACTTATGAGTACAAAAAAGATGAAAGCCTAAAAGAAGAGTCAAAGGAACATTTTTTCCATAAAATAAGTGAGACTGAAATCTGGGGAAATGCAATATTTCCTTGAATGGACTTGAAAGATTTAAAATTTACCCTTAAAATAACCTTCAGTTCCTGAAACATGTGAATTTTATACTATAATTACAGACTTGTGCCACAGGAATTTCTGAAGATGATTTTTGAAAATCACATTCAAATTTTAGCTTCCATTTCTCCTTAATGATAAATAGAAATTTGCTGCAAAGATCAATACTTGAGTAGATAATATTTCTGAATATAGCTTCACTTGGAATTCATATCTTTAGGTCAAGTCATAGAAAATTTCATTTATTTTTATGGGATTCCCATGCAGTTATAAAGACTATTTTAAATTTTTAAGAGATTTTTGAGTCATTTACATGTTAGAAGTGAACAGTAACAATTCGGTTCTTCCATTTGAATGGTATTACGCTAAAATCCTATTTAGAACTCATAGAGTTGAGAAATTAAATGGTTGTGCTAAAGTAAGATATAAACATGTTGTTAAAGGGTTTTCTCAGTGCTTTCAAAATTAAATGATATTGAAGATATAAACACTTTGCATAGCATAGTTTCTATTCCTAAAACTACTGGCTACGTTTCAAGGCATTGAATGAATTGCCTAGCTCTCCCAGGTCTTGACTTTAATTCACTGATAGTGGGTTTAAATTATATCTTTATACTTTATTACCATAGCTCCTGTTCTTTCTTCCACCGCTTATATTTCCTCTGTTTTTTCTAATTTGAAGGTCGAGTACATTAGGTAAAATTGGCTCCTAATAGGTCAGCCTGTTCACTTAGCAAGAAGAGATCAGAGTACTTCTCTACACTTTGATCAGAGGCAAAGAAATGAGAGTAGAAGTGACCAAATACACACACACATACATATGGATGGATATGGATACATAAAACATACATATATGTCTACATTCTGTGGGCATTTATGTATACAAGAAACAGAGGTGAATAGTATTTATAGAATGAAAAAAGGAAGTGAAACAGAAGCAAAAGTGCAAATCTTTTTTTTTCAGAGTGACAATTATAAGTGGGTAATAATTGGTGTCCCAAAGCTGGCATTTATCCTAGAGTGGGGATTTTTCCAAAAAGTTTTATTAGTCATTGTATTTACATTACATTCATTGTTAAATAAACTGTTTTCCTTTTCTAAGTTGTAAGCTTTTTCTATCATTTTTAGGACAGTTCACCAAAGCTAAATGATAAATCAACCATAGTTGACCTCACTGTAGCATCCTACATTCACAATGCCCACCTTCATCACAATGAAAGGAAGGAGATTAATTTCTTTTTGTCTTCTCTTGGGTTGAGCATCATCATTATAAAATCACCAACCTTCAGTCTCATTTTAAGAGGCAGTTTTGCAACACAATAGATTTCTTTTCTTTTTTTCTTTTTTTGGCTGAGGCAATTGGGGTTAGGTGACTTGCCCAGGGTCACACTAGGGCATGTTAGCTAGGGAATGTTAAGTGTCTGAGACCAGATTTGAACTCAGGTCTTCCTGACTTCAGGGCTAGTGCTTTATCCACTGTGCCATCTAGCTGCCCCCCACAACAGATTTCTATGCTGAAGTCAGGAAGATTAGTTCTGATATGGTCTTAGATTTTTACTAGGTGTGTGACCCTGAGAATGTCACCTAATTTCTCTTTACCTCAGTTTCCTCATATATAAAATAGGAATAATAGTAGCACCAATCTCCCATTGTTGGTGAAGACAAAATTAGAGAATAACATAAACATTTTGGATATTTTAAAGTATTATGTAAATGCTAGTTATTATTATTTTGTTGTTCTTTCCACTTACATTGTTGTTGTGTCACATATACTAGATTTTTTATCCTCTATGCTGCATTAGTTCATATCAATTTTCTCATGAATTCTTAACTTTTCTCTGAATAATTCACATTTATCATTTTTTATGGTGCAATAATATTGGATCAAATTCATGGTACCTAATTTGTTTAGCCATCCTCAATCGATGAGCATCTTTTATATTTAGCTTTATACTCTCAGGGAAAGTGCTGCTCTGACTATTTTAGTATATATTAGAACTTTCCAACACTGACCCACTTGAATTATAAATCAGTGGGATTTCTTTATCAACAAATATGAATATTTCCATTTTTCATTTTTTGCATAACTCCAAGTAGTTTTCCTGAATGACTGAACTAATTCCCAGCTTCTGCAAAGAGCGTGTTTAATCCAGCAACTCCTCCAATACTATTATGTCAGAGACTATTTTTGCCTTTCTGTATATTCAGCACTTAGACAAGTGAAGCACATAGTAAGCATTTGATAATTTTTTGTTCACTGATTGCTCATGTCTGACAATTTGCTGAACATAAGCTACTTTAATTTGCATTTCTCTTATTTGTAATCTGAAGTAAAATTTGATATAGTTATTGATAGCTTGTATAACTTCTTTTGAGAACTTTAATATTTTTCATACCTTTATCAACTTACTGCATAATTATTTTAAATCTTATAGACTTTTGTTAATTCCTATAAATCTTGGATATAATTATATTATAAGAACCAAGATAGGTTTCTCCCAAAAATGAGGTTCAAAGTAGAAATTTTAATGGAGTGTAGAAATATTAACTTAGAGCTTAGAATGGATCTCACAAAACATTTGGTCTAAATTCCTCATTTCACAGATTGTGAATTTGAAGACTAAATATGTGAATTAATCCATCCAAAATCACACAAGTCATATTTAGCTGACCTGAAATTCAAATCTAAGTCCTCTGAGACTATTTAGTAGCACAGCAGATAAAGCACTGACCCCTTGAATCAGGGATATATGAGTTCATGTTTGACTTTTCACACTTACTGAGTGATTTTGCATAAAATCACCTCATTTCTATCTGCATCAGTTTTTTTCAGCTATAAAAGAAGGATGATAATAGCACCCACCTTCAGGGTTGCATTGACAATTGAACAAGATAATATTTGTAAAATATTCAATAGAGTCCTTTGCACAGAGTAGGTGCATAATAAAGGTTTGTTTCCTTTCTTCCTTTGGTTCTAAAATCAAAGCACTCCTTATAAAAAATTTTTTTCCCTCTAAGGAAGAAGATGGGAACAAATCTAGGGACAGAGTAGTGTGATGTTTAAAAAATTCAAGGACACAATTTCTGGGTAATTTAATCATTTTATTAATAATGCCAGCATGTTGATCAAAAAAAGCCTGGTCATTTGGCCATCTCCTTTAGACACAGACAATCATGGCATGTGCTCAGGGCTTACATTATATTATATTAATTAGAGAATGAATATTACAATGAGGGACTTGACGTATTCAAATAAACTTTGATTATGTCTTTTACTTCTAAGTTACCCCCAAACTTACGCAATCTATTCAAAGAATTTGTTTCCATCTTAACCTGAGTAGAGTGCTTGGGTAGCATCTGAACAAGAAAGTTTATCCTGTAGTGTCCTTCAAGAGAATGAACTTTTGAAAGAAAGACTTTAGGAAAAGCAGAGAATTCTGCATCTCCTCAAATCATTTGTTATTAACAGTCATTTCTCTCAAGTCAAAAAAGGATCTGGGTCAGGCATTGTGGGGCATTTGTGGAATGTGTGCAGATGAATGGTGTGTGTGTATGGAAGGAACAGCTGCTGGAACCAAGTTCTGGTCCAATCTTGAAGCCATTCTAAAGCATGTTTCTCTGCTCAGGAGAGGGGAGCAGACTAGGGACTAGTTGTGCTATGTGTGGGGAGAGTATAGAGATAGTGTTAATAGAAGAAGGTCCTCATCATAGTTGAGGGATGGATGAAAAGGGGGAGGAAAGTGAAGAACAACTGCTGGATGGCTGTGCATTTTGGGAGAAGACTGTTTTGCACACACTTTGTAAACTTTTTCTTTTTGGAACTTTTTGGAAACAGGTAGGCATGGATGTTGAGAAAATCTCTGAGATTGGAAAAAACAATTTCTAGTACCTGAACCCTACAGAAGGAGGAAAAAAGACAAACCTAAGGAGGAAAGGGGAAGTCTGAGGAGTACTTCAAGCATAGTGAAGTAGGAAGGAATAACTTCTCATTGGCCTAGAATGAGAGCCAAGGCTTCATAGAGATATGTGTATCTCCCCAATTTGGGGTTCTTACTTTTTTCCCTGAAGGCTTTGACCTCTTAAGATCCCCAAATGTTAGCTTCAAGTATGACTATTGGTGAGTAGCAGTGTGAAGCGTAGGGCCAGAGGATTCCTAGAAGATCCAATGTCTTCTGCCCTCATTCAGCTATTTTATTTATCAGGGATAAAAGGAACTTTTGGCCCAGCAAGGGTCAGTGTCATTATTCTATTGCCTCTCAGGGGAGGTGAAATATTAGTTACTTGTAGAAAGACCTCTGAACTGGGAATCAGAAGTTTTATGGTCTAATCCCTGTTCTGATAGTCACTTTTATTCCCTGGTACCTTTTTGCCAATGAACAGGCTAGACAAGGATTCTCTTCCCTTCTAGTCCTAATAGTCTATGACATTTGGGCTCCATTTGACTCTACTTCAGCTCAGCCTCAATTTCATCAAGAGTTGGACATTGCCCAAGCCATTCTAGATCCTTTATAAAAAAGGAAAATGTTGGATTAGCTGGTCCCTGATATACCTTTTATTTTTTAATAATATTTATTTCTAGGCAAGGTCAATTTTGCCCTCTCCACAATACCATTTACATTTTCCTGTTAATCGTTACTATTCCACATTACACTCTTCCCCCCTTCAATATTTAGCTTTTTTGGAAACTAGCTATGAAGAAACAACTGATCTTTGTGATAATTGTCCTAGTCCCATAAATTCCAAATTATGGCTCTGGCTTAAACTAATGCTGCTTGACATTTCACTTCATAAATAGCCACTACTTTTCTGAAGATTAATTGTGAGCTACCTTGTATACTCCTATGGCACCAAATGGATATCTATTAACTATCAACTTTCAAGTTATATTAGCAGGAAAGTGAAATTTTTATTTTTTACTTTTATTTTCATTAGAACTTCACCACTATAGTATTTCTTGGTTAACTCCATATTTACATTCCTTTTAAAGTTTATCAGGTTCCAAATTTCTTCTTGCATTAGTATAGAACAAAAAATGACACATTGTTGAATTTTACTGAATTATGAACTCACTCTATGTTCTATTTACTTTTTTAACAGGTATGTAATTTTCTTCCATGTTTAAATTGGCCCAGTAGTTACAGACCATGGTAACACAGGTCTGGTATATCACTACATTTCAGTGCTGAGCTTGGAATTAGAAAGACTTAAGTTTGCACCCTGTTGTAGAAGCTGACTATCTCTCTTTTCAAACTCAAGTCATTCCACCCATTTCACCTTATTTCCTCATCAGCAAAATGGGAATAATAATAGCACCTACCTCAGAAATAGGATTGCTGTAAAAATCAAAGATAATTTGAATATACATAACACAACTCTAAAGCTCTGTATAAATTCTAGCTATTAACATAGTGGTTCTTTTGGTGAAATGTTTATTTATTTATTTTTTAATATACGGAATGAAACAAGTATTTCCATAGCCTGGTAAAATGGGGGGAAAACCCCACGAAACTGAAAATATTATGTACAACTTTTTATTCCTTTTAAATATATAGTAAAGTTAACAAATAAATTCCTTTTTTCCTTTTTTTCTTCTCTTCTTAGAGATAACTAGATATAAATGTTTGTAGATATATACAAATATTCCATACAAACTCTATTTAACAGTTAGTTCTTTCTTGGATACAGATAACACATTTCTTCATATGTGCTTTATAGTTAAATTGAATATTTATAATACCCAAAAATGACTTATTTGTTCAAAGTCATTCTTGAAATAATATTCCTGTTACTGTATATGTGATTTTTTGATGCAAATATTTGATGCGTCTTTCCCATATTTTTCTAAGATCATTGAGTTCATCATTTTTTATTGCACGATAGTTTCCCATCACAATTATAGTAACATAACTTATTGAGTCATTTCCCAATTGATGAACATTCCTACAATTTCTAGTTCTTTGCCAGGACAACAAGAGTTGCCATGAATGTTTTAGAACACAAAGGTTCTTTCAATTTTCCTCTTATCATCTTTGGAGATAGACTTAGTAATGATATCACTGAGTCAAAGGCTGTATAGTTTCATAATTCTTTGGGCATAATTCCAGACTTCTCTTTTCATAAGCAAAGTTAATAAAGCAGGATAGGTGGTAGAGTGGATAGAGCACCAGGCTTGGAATCAGGAAGACCTAAGTTTAAGTCCATCCTCACAAATTTTTACTAGCTGTGTGAACTTGGGCAAGTCACTTAGTTTCTATTTGCCTCAGTTTACTTCTCAACAAAATGATAGTAATTATATCAGGATTAATATATATAAGGATTATATAAGGATTAAATGAGATAATAATAAAAAACTTAGCAATGTGCCTGGTAAATAGCAAGTGCCACATAATTCTATTATTATTATTATTATTATTATCACAAGGTTGTACACAAGACAATAACTACTCTTTATATATAGTACTTTATTGTTAGTTTTAAAATAGTATAATAACATTTATTATTATAGAATACTATTTCTATAATATATATTTCTATAAAATAGAAAACTATTTTAAAACATTTATTCTATGATAATAAATATTATTATACTATTTTAAAACTAACAAGAAATTTCAAATTTTAAGAAGTTCTAAATAAATAAAGCCAAAATAGGATCTTTTAAACACTGTGAGGAGTAAGAAAAAATATGAAGCATTAATAAGAACACTGTTTTAGATGAAGATAACAAAAAATGATAGGAAGGTAGGATTTTTCTCTTATTTTTCTTCAGTCTTCTCTAACAAGAAAAAGCAACTTTGGATTAGAACAAAATTGATTGTCAAGGAATAGAAACCTAAGATAAATAAGATTATTAATATATATACATATACATGTATATATAGTTGCTTTTGATGAGTCCAAATCTCCATGCCCAGATAAACTCCATCAATGAATACTACAGGAATTAGCATTCAACATTCAACAAATCAGAGAATGGAAGAGATGCCACAAGAACACAAGAATGAAGATGAGCTCATAGCTGTGATTTTTTTTAGAGAGAAGGGTGAATTATTTAAAATATATAGTTGGACTTTGAGTCCTAGGAAAATTGTAAAACATATTTGTTTTGTTTTGATACTGAGTTTTTCTACCTTTCTCAGACTAAAAGTATAACAGAAACTCATAGATCTTATACCACTAGTTTAGAAAGCTTGATAGCCCTAACAAGGCCAAGAGTTTTTCATATTAGTGATGAATTTAATGGAAATCTGATCAGTTGTCACACAAAACTCCTAAGCTCATGATCTTTCACCAAAAAAACCCCAAAACTATGTTAATAGCTAGAATTTATAAAGAACTTTAAGGTTGTGTTATGAATATTCAAATTATTTTTTATTTTTACAGCAATCCTATTTCTGAGGTAGGTGCCATTATTATTCCCATTTTGCTAATGAGGAAATAAGGTGAAATAGGTGGAATGACTTGAGTTTGAAAAGAGAAATAGTAAGGTTCAGTAAATTTACCATTCTAGTCCCTTATTAAGAGCTGGGATAATAGCCATGTATCATTCCATCTGATAAACTTCTAGAACATATTATCACTATATAAGTAAAATCAATGTGTGTATAATATATATAAATGTACATATATATGTCTGTGTGTGATATATGCATATATGTAAATATATGTATATAGATACATATTTATGTATGTAGACATAAATAGAGATGTTTTAGACCTTTGTACATTTCCATGTAGAGTCATCTATTTGGCCTTTGTAGAAGTATAAAAGCTAGGCAAGCATAATGGATAAAAGTGTTAAATCTGAAATCAGAAAGCCTGACTTGAAAAATTGCCCCAGACACGTATTAGCTGTGCCACTTTCAGTCATATCCAACTCTTCATAACCCCATTTTCGTGTTGACAAAGATACTGGAATAGTTTGCCATTTCCTTCTCTAGTTCATTTTTAGAGATGAGGAACTGAGGCAAACAGTGTTAAAGATGTGCCCACAATCACACCAGCTGGTAAATATCTGAGACTGAATTTGAATTTATGAAGATAAGTATTCCAGATTCTGAGCCCAGTGCTCTATTTGCTGTGCTACCTAGCTGCCTCAGTTTTCTCAAATGTCAATTTGGAATAATAATAGTACCTACTTCACAGGATAGTTGGAGTATGAAATGAAATAAGATTTGTAAAACACATGGAAAACTTTAAAAATAATATATAAATGCTAGATATTGTGATTATTGTTTCATTATAAGTATCATAGCTATGATTATATAGTACTAGGAATAGTTCACTAGGAATAGTCCAATAAGCAGATTGACTTAAAGTATCATAATTCCTCAGAAACATCAGTCTTGAAGAAATATAAAAAAAAAATGAAGATAACAAAAGATGGTAGGAAGATGAATCAATGAAAGATAATCATAGTAACTCATTCACTGATTAAAGAACATACCAGTTAACTGTTATAAAATATAATATGTAAGATATATAGTTATATAATAAAATATATGCTATATGAAAAAAATTCTCATACATTTCACTAAAGAAGCATATGTTCTTCAATGAAAATAAAAAATTTTCTCATTTCAATCAAAAACCTGGTCAGTCTGAGACAGCATTTTTTAGTTGACAAAATCATAAAACAACATTCAATCTAGAAAGAAACATCTAGTTCAAACACTCATTTTTCAGAGAAGAGGACAGAGGCCCAGAAAGAAAATGCAAGTCACACAGCTCATTAATGGCAGAATCAGATCTTGAAAATGGGTTTCGTATTTCTCAATCCAGTGCTGATTTACTTTTATGTGAAGAGAATATAACATCATTCTGTTGTACCGTTCATTAAAGGAAACATGCTTCTAAATGATATTTAAACATTTTCTAAATAAACAACCCACTTGAATCCACATTCAATCACACATACTTAAAAGGTGAAAGTCCATTCCCAAAGATATTTTAACTCATTTTTGTTTGTGTTCTACAAGTTCCTCTAAGAAGAATGCTTGTATGAATTTACTGTAGCCAGAAGGCCATATTTCCTGTCAATCCTCAAACAAACAAAAGCAACCAACCAACCAATCCCTTCCCACCATTACTGCTTTAACTCTTTTTTGTTTGTTTATATTCTACAACTAGTTCTCCTAAGAAGAAAACTTGTATTAATTTACTACAGCCAGAAGGCCATTATTTGCTGTCAGTCCTTAAAACAAACAAAACCAACCAACCAAACAATCCCTTCCACCATATTCCCTATACATAGATGTGTGTATATATATATATATATATATATATATATGTGTGTGTGTGTGTGTGTGTGTATACATACACACATACATATATGTATGTGTATATATGTGTGTACATATATACATACACACATACATATAAGTGTAAATATATATATATATATATATATATATATATACACACACACACATACACACATATATACCTATATCTATGTCTATGCATATTTATATCAATATATATCTGGATATAGATATAGATACAGATATACAATGATAGGGATTTTTCGGGGGGTGTCAAGAGTATGAGAATCAAGTGATAAAAATAAAGTCTTGATTTTGAAACTTTATAAATAATTGAACAATTAGCACATTTCTGATTTTACATATGCATATATATGAAAATTCACATATATAATTCATGTATGTGTTATACATAAAAATCTGTGTGTATACTATATATATATATATGTATATATATATATAAAATCAAGTTTGTGTATGCATGTATGTTTATATATAGAAAATTTTCTACATCTGCTTCTGTATACATGTGAAAATTCATATACGCACACACAAACATGCACGTGCATTTACATGTTCATATGAACACGTGTGATGTGTTTCAGCAAGTGACTGGTGTGTGCATGCATGTGTGCACATGTGAAACTCACATGTGTCTACATGTGGAAGTATATATGGAATTTTATGTATGTGTGTATCACAAGTTTTCATATTTATGTATATGTGTATATATCTGTGGATTTCATATATATATATTCAGAAGTATAACGTGTGTAAACAGATTTATATATATATGTTTGTATACCTATTTATACAAATTTGTATACATATATATGAAATCCATGTGAATGTGGAAATTATAATGCACACATTCCTATATACACCCACTTAACCATGTGTACACACATGTGGATCCATATGTGTACACAGACACAACATGTGTGTCCGTAGTTGTAAGTATGTGTATGCAAAAATCCACATTGTGTGTGTATATATGTATGTGTGTATGTGTGTATGTATGTATGTGTATGTGTGCGTATGTGTATGTGTATGTATGTGTGGTATGTGTATACACATAATACATGGATCATTCTTTAGGTGTTCAGTCATTTTTGTACCATAGTTTCCATAAGGATTTTTTTTCATTAAAAACTTTCAATTCTTTTTTTGAGGCAATAATTTCCTTAAAGCTTTGAGAGAAATATTCATTAGAATAATTTTGCTTTCTATTACTGCCACATTAAATCTCTAAAGTCAATGCTTTTGCTTTATTTAGAACATTTACTCCCTTCAGTCCATGGAAAACAGAAGCAGCCTTACCCAGGCAAAACCAAGTGAATCAACATCCAATATTTTAAAGAACTTAAATTTCCAAGGCACCGTGTTTGAGTTTGAAGGATAACCACCTTGTAAATCTGGAACTTTTGTTGACATTTTCAAATTTGACCTAAGAACCTGAGAGTGAGTGTTGAGGATTGCAGGGGGAGCTTAAGAACCTAGTTCCTGGGTGACAATGTCTTAAAGCAAAACTAGAACAATGCGCCTTCCCCACTTTCTCTCCCATCACTCCATAATGTCCCTTTCACTTACCTTTTTCACTGACGCTTTCGCTTTCTATTTCCACATCTTCACAGCTGGTATATTCAGGCGTGGAGGCACCTTCCTCCTCAGAACTGCTGACAGACATCTGTCTTTTCTTCCCCCCTCTCTTGGATCTATGGGGCTTGGGCGGAGATGGCCGTACTGACTCTGACTGGTCAGAGCTAAGAGAGTCATTCCTCAGCATTGTTTCCATTTTCTCCCTCTTTGCTTTCCGGATAAGAATAGCAGAGCTGGGATCTAGGCGACTCTGCTTTTTGAAAGACTCTTGGCTCTTGGACTCAGGGTGTTCTGTTGGAACAGGACCATGCCTGGGAGCTGGTGGGCTATGGTTAGTTAATTGTTTAGAAACAGATATTCTTACCTCACCCGTTCTTTCTATGGAATATGACCTCTGAGTTTCCAAAAGGGATTTTCGATCCTGAGTTCCAGAGGGCTGAGCCCGTTTCCCTAACTTATTCTCTGGCACCTCTGATTCTTCCATCTCGGTGTGGGGCAAAGACACATCACTATGTCTCCTTTCATGGCGGGCTTTAGAGACTTTGGCATGCATGCGCATCTGCTGTTCTTCAGGATGGGGCTTAACAGGATACCTGGCTAGATTAGGGTCGCTGCGATATCGAGTCTGATATTCTTCTTCTTTCCTTTGTTTCTCATCCTCCAACCCTTTGCTCTCCTCATGTTTTTCTGGCAAATCCTGTGATCGTCCCTTCTCCAGCCTTCTTTCCCTCCTTTCCTTCCGGTCCCTCTCCTCCACAGGTCCCTCACCTGGCTGAAGGGAGGATTTTGGCACACGTTTACGCTCACTTTTCAGCCCTCCTTTGCCATTCTGCTCAGTAGTCACTGAAGTTTTCTTCCTAAGAGAAATATAAGAAGTAATATAACAATGAAAAAAAAAAAAAAAAACTAGACCGCACAAGTATTTCTCCTTTAGGTCTGAAATAAATGCATTCACAGCACGATGAACATTAAGATATGATTCAATAATTGAATATGATATCTAGTTTTAGAAGTGGGTGATGCATGAAAAGGTGCTCCAAGTCACTATTGATCAGAGAAATGCAAATTAAGACAACTCTGAGATACCACTACACACCTGTCAGATTGGCTAAAATGACAGGAAATGATAATGATAGCTGTTGGAGGGGATGTGGGAAAACTGGGACACTGATACATTGTTGGTGGAACTGTGAACGGATCCAACCATTCTGGAGAGCAATTTGGAGCTATGCTCAAAGAGTTATCAAACAGTGCATACCCTTTGACCCAGCAGTGTTTCTACTGGGCCTATATCCCAAAGAGATTTTTAAGGAGGGAAAGGGACCCACATGTGCAAAAATGTTTGTGGCAGCCCTTTTTGTAGTGGCAAGAAACTGGAAATTGAAAAGATGCCCATCAATTGGAGAATGGCTGAATAAATTATGGTATATGAATGTTATGGAATACTATTGTTCTGTAAGAAATGACCAACAGGAGGATTTCAGAGAGGATTGGAGAGACTTGCATGAACTGATGCTGAGTGAAATCAGCAGAACCAGGAGAACATTATACAC
Organism: Myrmecobius fasciatus; assembly: GCA_023553655.1. NCBI lineage: Eukaryota > Metazoa > Chordata > Mammalia > Dasyuromorphia > Myrmecobiidae > Myrmecobius > Myrmecobius fasciatus. Next base: position 99,615 of record JAJPUD010001339.1, read on the forward strand.
AGCAACAAGACTATACGATGATCAATTTTGATGGACATGGTTCTCTTCAACAATGATGTGATTCAAACCAGTTGTACTGCGATGAAGATAGTCATATACATCCAGAGAGAGGGCTGTGGGAACTGAGAGTGAACCACAACACAGCATTTTAACGCTTTCTGTGAATATTTCCATGCATTCTGTTTTCCTTCTTAGGTTGTTTTTTTTCTTCTTCTCTTTCTAGATCTGATGTTTCTTGTGCAGTAAGATAACTGTATAGATATGTATACATGTATTGTATTTGTCATATAATTTATCCTATCTAGCATGTATTAGATTACCTGTCATCTAGGGGTGGGGGGCGGGGGGAGGGAAAGGAAAAGCTTTGGAAAAAAAGTTTTTTTTTGCAAAGGTCAATGTTGAAAAGTCACTCATATGTTTTGCAAATAAAAAGCTTTATTAAAAAAATAATAGAAGTGGGTGATGTAGAGCCATGGTTAAAGCTTTGTAACAAGTTATTTTCTAGATATGGGCCAACTGCATCATTGTATTTCTTAGAACCATGATTTATGGTTTTTATAGCTGTGAAGGATTTTAATATTTTTAAATTTTCTACATGGATACAATGGAAAGAATAAGTAGTTGTTGAATGAGTCACATTTGGAAGGGGTCCGTTACAGGTTTCTCCAGCCACTTGAGCCTTCTCCTCTAAGGTTATTAACCTATATCTTCTCTCTCTCTCTCATTAGAATGTAAGTCCTTGTTTTTGCCTTTCTTTGTATCCACAGTGCTTAGCATAAAGTCTAGTATATAGAAAGCCTTTAAATGTTTGTTTATTGAAACATTTCTTATATAAGTTCAGTGATTCTCAAAAAAGATTTTGCTAATAACTCTTAAGTTATCTGCAAGACAAAAAATGAAGCAAAACAAACAAACAAACAAAAAGACCACTTTTGGCCAAGACATGTGAGTTAAGTAATATAGTACAAAATGCACTAGGTTGGAAGTCAGGAAGTTAGGGTTCTGACCCTGGTGCTGACACCAGCCATTTGTGTGCCATTTTGGCAAATCATTTAATGTTGGTGAGTGCTGCTTATCTCGTCAATGAAGGAAAGAGATTGGGCCAGATAACAACTGAAGGCTCTTCCATTCTAAACTTTTTGATCCAGGATAAAAAGAGGAGATATATTGACTCCCTCATTTCAAATTTGAACATCTCTATATTGCTATGTATGTCAATATGATACCATTAACAGTTTAAATTAAAAAGGAAAATATAAACAAGGAATGTTTTAATATGAATGGTTTCACATCAAAAATAGAGTTTAGCATTAGTTCAAATAATTTCATGTAATATATACAGAAGGGGATTAGAATCATGAAGATTTAATTCCAAACATCCCCTCAGACATTAGTTTTGGGATTATGGCCAAATATTCTTTCTTTCTTCTTCTGTGAAACAGGTATTATTATAGCATCTGCCCCAAAGAGATCTTGTAAAGTTAAAAAAAAGATAATTTATATAAAGTGCTTTGCAAGCATTAATTACTGTACAAACATCACTTATTTTTATCCAGAATTATGATTTCAAGTGCATAGGGACCTTTCAGGTCTCCCTTCTATCAATTCAGGGCAGCACTGTTTATGCAACTTGTGGTTTTGGAGAGTTCCCTAACATTCTGAGAGGTCAAATGATTTGTCCAGAGTCATATAGCCAATATGTGTCACAGGGAGAACTTGAACTTCTGATTCCTCTTGATTCTGGCCCTCTAGACATATATGCACTCATTTTTATTCATACTTCTTTATTATAATAATCAAATAACTTGTACACAATAATTAAGCTCATCACACTTTGAGGAGGTAAAGAGAAAATAATAGGTAGGAAAAGAATGAATAGTTCTCCACATTAATTTACTCAACCAAAAGAACAAAAAACATTCAAAGGTTCTAGAGTAGTTTACTCTCTATTTTTCTCAGATAGTTTAGCCTTAACTGTCTCTCTCTCTCTCTCTCTCTCTCTCTCTCTCTCTCTGTGTGTGTGTGTGTCTCCCTCTGTCTCCCTCTCTCTTCATTCATATATATATATACATATATATATATACATACACACAGAGAGAGATGTACATTTTGCCTAGTTAAATGTTAAAACAATTTTTTTTATAATTTCCTTCTTTTTTAAACTTAAAGTCCCAAATTGTTTCACTTCCTCCCCCTTTGCTCTCCCCTTCAACCCTTTCCTCCCCCATTCCTGAAATATTAAGCAATTTTCTTCCTTTTAAACATTACTTGGTATAGCTGCTGATAGAAGCTAGGTTTCCAGGATGAATCCATTAATATTCAAATATTCCTAAAACATATTTTCCAGGTTCTTTTTATAGGCTATTAAAACTATCATATTGACATTCATATTATATCATAGCATCAGAGAGCTATTCAGACCTAAAATGAAGTGGGTCATGCTGTCCCCATGTTTTTATCATAGAATATTGAACTTCCAGATAAAAGACTTCCTTAGAGATCATCTTGAGTAATATCTTTGCTAAAGGATGAGCTTATTGGCAAACATGTCAGTATCATTTGTCAGATAGCATTTAGAAGGACTGGATCAGCACCACTTTCAGAATACGTTTCCTTACTTTTAATCCATTGTTCTTTGTATCATACCTACCAAGAGCAGCAAAAGAAGCAAAAATAGTTGTCAGAAGTTTATCAATATAGTAATAACAATGTAGCATTTCCATAAAGATTTAAGTTTTAAGTGTTTGATGTGTTATATCATTTAATTTTTGCAGCATCTCTTTGAAAAATTGATGCTGTTATTATCCATATTTTACAAATTGGGAATCTGAGTCATGATAAGTTGATTTACCCTAAAGTCAGGAGGACTTTATTTCAAATCTGTTCTCAGGCACTTACTAACTGTATAACCATGAGCAACTCAACCATTTTTGCCTCAGTTTTCTCATTTGTAAAATGAGCTGAAGAAGGAAATGACAAAGTACTGATGTATCTTTGCCAAGAAAACCTCAAATGGGGTCACAAAGAGTTGGACATGACCAAAAATTGAAAAATAATAAATATGAAATCAAGTTTTCAATCATATATACTCAGGTTAAATTCAGTCAAAAGAATATTGGTTATGGTCAAAGGATCTGGGTTCAAATTTTATCTCTGACATCTTTATGACTTTGAGCAAATCTCTTAACCTGAAGCTCTTTTTCCTCATCTTCAAAATGAGGGACTTCTGAGGTCTCTTCGATCTAGCCCTATAATTCTTTGATTATTTGTCCATGAAGTGGGCTAAAGCCTACCCATTTTTTCACCTGTATAGACAGTTTTTTTTGTTTGTTTTGGGTGTGCAATGGTTTCTAACAATTACTACCTTGAACAAGTCAGATTCCCCAAATGGTGAGAATTTCTAATTATGCCCCTGCCATGGTCTCTAGAGAGAGGAAAATAATAGTTTTGCTGACTATTACCTTTCTCGAGAGGGTTCACTTCTAGATCTGGATGAAACCTGTTTCTGTTCCAGACCCATGGCTTTCTGGGACAGTTCTGTTCCTTTGCTTCGCTCTGATGGGACCCCTGAAGGAGTGATTTCCTGGGAGGCTGCTGCTGTGCTTAAGGGGGTCTGAGATCTTGATCGTTCTTGTAGCCTTGCTTTCTTTTCTCTAGGAACCTCGGAACCTACACCAGTAGCTGTATCACTGAGTGTCCCGTCTTGACTTGGGGGTTGAGCTCCACTCCCAAAAAACCAAGCTCCAGACTTGGTTAAAATTTCTTGTTGCTTTCGACATAAATTGCATACCCACATAACCTGTTTGAAAAAGAAAAAAACAAGATACCATTCATTCTGAGAAATGCACTATCTGCAAGGGGGAGAACATGCATTTAAGTGATAGTCTTATTTATTTGAGATTTATATTTCACAGGTGCATAGAACTTTTGGAGGAAACTCCTTTAACCAGAGCAGATCTTCTACTTATGTTTTTGGGATGTAGAGTACATGCAAGTAGGTATTATTTTATTTATTATATTTTCACTACCATGCTGCCTTTAACATAGTAGGCACTTAGTGAATGCATATTGTTGATTTGTGAGCAGTCTTCAACACTGAGTAGTTACACTGACTTTTCCAGGGTCACTTAGCCAATAATGTAAAGGAAAAGCATGAATCCAACATTTACTTCACTACTATTCTTTAGGTGTATGTGTATGTGTGTCTTTCTGTCTCTGTCTTTTTCTTTATCTCTGTCTCTGTCTCTTTCTCTCCCTCTCTAGTTCTATGTATGTGTGTGTGTATGTGTGTGTGTATATATGTTAAGAATTAAGAGATAATCAGCCTATTTCCTGAATAGCATAATTTGATTTCAAGAGAAATTAGAAAGCTTTGTATCCACAAAAGCCCTTCTAAATTTCTTGAGAAAATGGACATTCTCAAGCAATACATACACTTTCTAGAGCCAATCTCCTGTCTAGATCTGCTGGACAAGTATCTGATCCTTGGTTTGCTCAAATGTAAAAGAAAGGAATTGGTTGAGATTATTTTTCAGATTCTTTCTATCTTTAAGCACATTGGAATTTCTTCTTTATTCATTTCTATGCCCATAGGATATTTCCTATGAATCTTTGACTTCCTGGGAATGTGTATATAAAGAAAATTGAGGGGATTCATTAGTGTTAGACTATAATAATTAGGAAGAGACCAGATATTTGGTGGTTAGAGGATATTAGAATGGGATGGAGCACTGGAACTGGAGTTGGAAAGACTATAATTTCAAATCCTGGCATCTGTCACTAATAAGATAGTATTCATCTAGACAATATACCAACTGTCAAATAACCTGCAAAGGCTGGGAGCTATATGGTTTTAGGCTTGAGTAGACAAGTAAAGAGGTGAGACAATGGATAAAGCACTGGATCTAAAGTCAGGAAAACTGAAGTTCAAATCCAATTTCAGCAACTTACTAGTTGTGTGACACTACCTAAGTCATATAACTGCCGCCTGCCTTATTTGTAAAATGGTGAAAATTGGACATACTTCACAGGATTATTGTGAACATAAAATGAAATAATATTTGTAATTCGTTTTATTAATCTTAAAGTTCTTCACAAATGTTAACTACTACTATTTTTTTAACATTTATCTTATGTTTACTTTGTGCCAGGTTCTATGTTGGACACTTTATAATTATTATGTTATTTGATGCTTACAACTACCCTGGAAAGTAGGTAACATTATTATCCCCATTTTATCAATGAGAAAACTGAGGGAAACAGAGGTTAGGTATTTTTTCACAGTCAAACAACTAGTTAGTATGTGAGGTCAAATTTGAACTCAGGCCTTCATTTGTGTGTCTAGGAATAGAAAGCTCCTAAAGCTTACTCTTTGTCATTGGGCAATTACCTCTCCGAGTCTTAGTTCCACATCTATAAAATAAGGGCATAAGACTAGGTATCATCTGAGTTCCTTCACAGCTTTAAAGCCTTGATTCTTTTCCTTTATACTAAGCTTCCTTATTTTTTTTTTCTAGAGTGTTAATGAAAGTCATAAAGTGAGTTATTGTGTAATGGCTGACAGAGCCAATGGAGAAGTCAAGAAGATTTAGGTTCAAGACCTGCATCTGAAATATATTAGCTATATGATTCTCAGTAAGGATGTTAACCTCTCATCACTTCAGGAAATTGTCTAAAATTACAAATTGCAGAGAAAGAACTAAGCTGAATTGGTTGAGTGCCCTTACGGGAGATTTCCTTATGTTTAAGAAATCCCAGGTCTACCCTCTATTACAAAGAAATGTAGTTACATGAACAAAATAAGTGACAGTGTACAAACCCAAAACGCAATCCGCACAACCTTTTTCCTTCAATTTTCCATTTATCTAATTTCTTCTTTACCACAAGGAATGTTTTATAGCACGCAATATAATTTTCCAAGTAACTAATTAAAAATGCAATAAACCTAAGGCACAACTTACTCATATCTATCTACTCAAAATTACAATCATTCCTTCAGAATACGTAATTAATTAAGAAGCAAATTAAAACTTTTTTTAACCAGCTTTCAGTAATCCTATACCTTCTTCCTCTCCTTGGAACAGCAGGGAATAAGTAAGTCTATGTATCTGTCTGGGTATAGATAGGAGGCAGTTTGCCTTTCTTCTTCAGTCATCTTGACCTTCAATGTGTTCAGCAAAGACTATGGCTGGATTAAGTGAGTGTGCCAGGGCAACTACAGCCTCCCACACATTGTCAGTTCCCTCTCTCTCAATTCATCAGTGCTGTCAATGAGCAAAGACTTCATGTGACAGAATTAGTGTTCTTAGAGTATATCAAGTCCTTCCCCCAAAACCCAGTTTCATCACCATTGAAAGCTCTTCTGCTTTTTGGAGAATAATAATAACTCACTTTCATATAGAGTTTTAATGTTTGCAAAACACTTTATTTACATTATCTTGTTTGAGTCTTACAATAATCCTGTGAGGTAAGTGCAATTATTATCCCCATTTCATAGATGACATCACTGAGGATCAGAGACATTAAGTGTCTAACAATGTTCACACACTCAAGTGTCTGAAGTAAGATTCAAATCCAAGTCTTTCTGATACCCAAATATATTGCCACTATATCCCATGGTCATATTTAAGGTATTACAATCATTTTCCTAATAATTAATGAGTTTATAAGGCCCTCAAAATTGTCATCCTCTAATAAGTGACAAGGTGATGAGTGACAAAGTTGTTATCAAATTTGAATCAAACAAAATTAATAACAATAGTTCATAGCATCAGTTATTCTTTTAAAATTCAAACTATTATATTTGCCTCAGAAGTTTACTGGAAATTATGCATAATGTTCTAAATTCAAATATATTTTGTAATACACATGCATCTACATATGTTTCTATACATAAGCATAGATGTGATTTTTAAAAAAGTTTTCCCATCAATTCAAAGTTTGAGAGATTCAAGTTTCCTAGGTTTATTCTAGGACAATAAAATCCCAAAGGGAAAATAAAAATGGGATGATGAAGGTAATATATTAGCAGATGAAGAAAATAATGAAGACATTAATTCATAAGGAATAGAATGTGGTAAAAGAATAGGAATTCTAAAGCTAGGAGGGAAAGGCATGTTATTTTAAACTTCCTTAAGATAGGAAGAAAAGCTCAAATGAAGTAAAGAGGAGGAACAAAGATAAGAAAAGTCATATGTTTTAAAAAAAATTAAAGTGTGTGTGTGTGTGTTTGTGTGTGTGTGTATGTGAATGTATCTTTGGAAGTCTAGATGAACTATGATGTAGATTGTTGCTTTTTTATACAAGACAAAATAAAAGAGACTGAGATCATAAGTAAATGGAAGTTTGCTGTTAGAATCAGGGGATTGCAAAAGTTTTATACATTTTCCTTAGCTCCTTCTTGTAAAAATAAGGGAGGGGCTAGAAAAGCTCTAATTCAAAGATTAAATATAATATACACACAGTGAGCCATAATAAATATGAGAGTATTCTCATTTACTGAGATGCCCAAAAAGATGAGCTGTTCATCCCATAAAGCCTACATCATAATTTAGGGTTTATGGAGTATAGCTGCTTCCGTTTAAATTGCTGACCAAATAAGGGAAAGATGGCTATTTCCCCCACTGTGCTACATACCATCAGCTTCCCTGCTTAATGAATTAAGGTCATTGAAAAGTCTCAGTTGATTAAAATAGAGACATTGAGTTAAGACATTATCAGGGCAAATATTCTCAGCCAAGGATTCTAGATAGAAGAAAGAGCCCTCTCTGCTCAAAAGACCTAAGCATGCATGGGACAGAGCTAGGATGTACATCCAACATG